>CAUYSK010125128.1:0-23703 GCA_963575035.1 Avahi laniger | reverse complement strand
TTGCAGTCCCACCAGCAGTGTCAGAGTGTTCTTATCTCCTGATATCCACGCCAGCATTTGCTCTTTTGTGACTTTTTGATCAAAGCCATTCTCACTGGAGTTAAGTGATATCTCATTATGGTTTTGATTTGCATTTCCCTGATGATTAGAGATGTTGAGCAATCTTTTATATGTTTGACCATCATTCCGCCTTCTTTTGCAAAGTTTCTGATCATGTCCTTTGACCACTTTTTAATAGGATTGTTTGATTTTTTTCTTGTTGATTTTCCTATTTTCTATATAGATTCTAGTTATCAGCCCTTTATCAGATGTGTAGCATGCAAATATTTTCTCCCATTCTGGAGGTTGTCTGTTCACTCTATTGATAGTTTCCTTGGCTGTGCAGAAGCTTTTGAACTTGATCAGGCCCCATGCATATTGTTGGTGCTGTGATTGCTTTGGGAATCTTCTTCATAAATTCTTTGCCTAGGCTGATGTCTGTAAGAATTTTCTCGACATTTTCTTCTAGAATTCTTATGGTTTTATGTCTTAGATTAAGTCTGTTATCCATTGTGAGTTGTTTTTTCAGAGAGGTGAGAGGTGTGGATCCAGTTTCAATCTTCTGCATGTGGTTATCCAATTTTCCCAGCACTATTTATTGAATAGGGATTCTTTTCCCCAATGTGTATTTTTGTCTGCTTTGTCAAAGATTAAATGACAATATGAGGATGGTTTTATATCTGGGTCCTCAGTCCTATTTCAAAGGACTATAATTCATTTTTGAAGATCTAATCCCCAATGTGATGGTATTTGGAAATGGAACCTTTGGGATGTAATTAGGTCTAGATGAGGCCATAGTACAAAAACTTTATGGTGGGATTGATAGCCTTATAAAAAGAGACACCAGAGAGCTTGCCTTCTCTCTTCCTCTCCACCATGTGAGGACACAGCAAGAAGGAGGCTGTCTGCAACCCACGAAAAGAGCCCTCACCAGAACCCCATCATGTCAGCACCCTGATATTAGATTTCCTGACTCCAGAACTGTGAGAAATAAATCTGTTATTTAAGCCACCCAGTCTATGGTATTCTGTTATGGCATCCTGATCTGACTAAGCTATACAGGTTAGGGGTGACATGGGAGGGCTCATGCACCTGCTAGGGATAACTCTAATGTCTGCTGAGCACACCTATGGAAAGTTCTTTGGCACACTCAAACTAAAGTATATTTGGAGGTGATTACTACCCATATGATATTATCTTGCATTAGAATGAAACACGGTATGTGGTGAGGCCCACAGAGATTTGGAATCCAACCGTAACTGAGAATGAACCCTTGATTTATACTCCAGCCCATGATAGTATTTGGTATATGGATAAAGTCACTTATAGAAATGGCTGAGAAAATAATATTGTAATTTGAGCTGATTTATTTTATAACAATCTTAGTTTAACTCATAACTGCTAGTTGGTAAACTACTGGTACCATTAGTAAGGTTACTGATTTATATTATAATGATCTTAGTCTAACTCAGAACAGAACTACTATTTGGTGTAATACTAGTATTATTGGGAAGATTAATTTGACTGATTTACCTAAACCAAAGGGCAGCTAGCCCTTTACTTTTTTGTCTTATAAATGTTGCAAAAGATGCAGAAGGAAGAGTGATCAGGAGGAATTGTTATTTAAAAAGCCTTGGCCAAGAGTCAGAGGCTGAACTGTGCAGAGTTTAGTTGATTTACAGCTGAATTGGAAAACCTCTCTCTTTATCCCTGGAGGCTCCTGGATATGTGCCTTTGACTCTTGGTCAAGATAAGGGTTGTGGGATTTATGATATTAGAAACTCCCCGGACCAGTTTGTTTTTTGATGATTTATAACTGATATAAGCAGGCTTGTGTATGTGACCAGCCAGACATAATGACCTTGTTGGGAACTTCTGTTTTCAGCTTTCCTGAAGCCAAGATTTCTTGCAGAGAAGAAGACTGGAAACTTAGCATGGGTGTCTCTCAAACTTCAATAGTTGTCTGAACTCTCTTTCTTTGGCTACACCATATCCTTTGCTTTTAAATGTCTTAGTATGCCCTGTGGGGTTTGGTGAGTCCTTTCAAATATCTGAACTTTGAAAATCTCTCCATTGCTCTACCATATTTCTCTATAACAGGATATGCAAAAACATCAATTTGTATTTCATTAGTTCATAAAGATTGAAGTGTTAACAATTTAACATTGATCAGAAATACCTTATAAAATACTAAAATTCATTAAAATAACATTAATATGTTATGACAATTAATAGCCAATAAAATAAAAATTAAAGATAGAGATACAGGAAAAGCATATCCTATCTTCTATGTCATAGTGTGCCCAGAAGTCAAGAACTTCACTTTCATGATCTTTAAGGGTGGGAGAAGATGGAAAATAGTTGAGTGTATTCCTGACCTAAGACCCCAGATATTCTGAGTGGTGCTTTAGTTCTAATCTAACACACTCAAAACGATGCTAAATTGGAAAAAATTTCAAGGCCTGGCTTAGGTTTGAACTTCAGTTGTCAGGATGTTTATTACCTTGAGCGAGTCCTTATATCCTGTAATCACTTTGATGCTTCAATTTCCCTATTTTTAAAATCTGAATAATAATATCAAGTGATTTTATGAGAATTAAATAAGCTGCTGTGTGTAGACTTTCTATAAAAGACTAAAGTGCTATACTAATATAAATGATTATAATAATTCACCAATATAATTTTCCATATTATTATTTCCTATCTTCAGTACCTCCACTATTTGCTGAAGAATCTGCCCCAGCACCTGGGGTGCTTCCAGATCTTCACGCTAACAAGGACTGTGAGTACAGAAACACTGTGTATTCTCAGAAAGGAGCAGCACGTCCTTGGCTCCAGCCGTGGCTGCTGTTTTTTACTCTGCCCAACATTGGAATTCTGCCAGCTCTGCAGGCCCTGCGACACATTTGGGCAATTGCATCCTTCTCCTGGTGGCTGGGAAACTTCTTTTATGTCCTGTGTCCTATTAGGCACTCAGCTGAGCTGGGTGAGAAAGAGCTGAACTTTCAAGTGGTAGAGTAGCCGATTAAAGCAACAAGCCAAAAATGAAAGAGAAGCTTTGACTCATTTATTGCAATGTTATAAGGAAGACGCTAACAGTGGAGAAAATGCTCAGTTCATCTGTTCCACATTCCCCCATGGAATGGCACAGCAGACAAGGGTCAGTCAGGTGGATCAGCTCAGACGTGGGCGTTGTCTCACTGTAACTCAAAAGGCTCCAGCAGTTTTATGGGTCCTAAGGTGGACGGGGGGATGGGGAAGAGGGCATAAAATGGACATGTACTGGGTACTGAGTCTGAGTGGGGAAACGTGTCTTTAAGGTTTCTCCCTCCTCCCTCCATAAAGTCTCAGCACAGACACCTTAAGAGGACTTCTGCACAAAGCCTCAGATAGAACTAGGAATGAAGGCACCAGGCAAGGATGGTAAATATGGGGAAAAGCATGCCTGGCTGGGGGACCTGAGACTTTGCCAGCAACCCCCTTCAGAAGACTGCAATGCACTGGTTGTGCAGCACATCCGGTGTGGGGAGGGCAATCTACCCTATGAAACCTGCCAGGCAAAACCTTCATAATCGCCCAGGATCAGGCCTAAAAAATCAAGCAGGTTTTCAACTAGGAGATGGACTCCTTCATGCCATCTCTTGTAGATCTGGGTTATCAACAGTACCATTGAGAAGCTTCTCACAATTGTTCTTTCAGCCTTCATTTTTCTATCTGGAAGCCTTCTTTAATAAAAAATTTACCATTCCTTTGCATGCTCTGTGGTTCTCCCAGTGCTCAGGTGACTTAGGACTTGTTGCCTTGTCCCTGACGCAATGTCCCTCTACGGTGGTGAGAGGAGCCTTGATACTGCTTTTCACCATCAATTCTTGCCCAACCAGTCTCCCCTTTGTGATTTGGTGCAGACCCTATTTTCGTACCACAAAATCCTTCTTATTTTTAAATTTTACCTTAAAAATGATCATAGAGTAATTTTACTTTCTTTTTTTTTAGTACACGTTTCCATTTTTGTGTAAATTTGTGTATAGATTATGTAACTATCACAACCATCAGGACATAGAGCAGTTTCATCAGCACCGCAAAAAATTCCTTTGTGTCGTCCCCTTCAGTCACACCTTCAGCCCACCTGTTACTCCTAGAAACCTGATTTCTTTTCTATCATTACAGTTTTGTCCTTTTGAGAATGTCAAATAAATATAATCATACAGTATGTAATCCTTTGAGACTGGCTTCTTTCATGCAGCATAATGTCTTTCAGATTCATCCAAGTTGTTGAGTGTATCAATACTTGCTCTTTTTTCTTTTTGGAGATGGGCTCTTGCTCTGCCACCCACGCTGGAGTGTAGTGATGCAATCATAACTCACTGTAACCTTGAATTCTTGTGTTTAAGTAATCCTCTTGCCTCAGCCTCTAGAGTAGCTGGGTCTACAGGTGAGTGCTACCACACCTGGCTAATACTTAGGAAAAAAAAAAAAATTTATAGAGACAGGATCTTGCTATGTTACCCAGGCTGGTCTTGAACTCCTAGCTTCAAGTGATCCTCCTGCCTCAGCCTCCCAAAGTGCTGGAATTAAAAGCGTCAGCTTCCACATCTGGACAATTCTGCTATTCTTTAAGCTGCTTTTCTTCTTAAACTCATCTTAGATGAGGTTTCTTTGCATGAGAAGTTTTTCATTATTTTCTTATACTTAGCATTAAATATTTTAAATAGTATTAATTATGCACAGGCTACTTTGTATATTCTCTTGATAATTCATGATTTGTCTTTTATGGTTTATTATTTTAATGGTCACAAAACATTCCATATCTTGAGTTCCAAGAAGCAGAGAAGTTGCTGATAAATTTAAGGCATAGCATAAAGTCGTAGAGTTTTATTCCATGGGCCATATAATGAGGCTTCTCCAGGTCTGAAAATGCCCCAGAAGGGCTTAACTGGAAGGAGGCCCACCGTATCATTTCCTGGTTCTTGCTTCTATCTCTCAATCTTCCCAATATGAAAATGTGGCTCAGAGCTTAGAGCAGTGGGACCTTGGTGCTAAGGCCTCAGGTGACCTTGGGGAGTCATCTTGTCCCCAGAATTCATGCCTGCTTTCATGCAAATCTGTCACTCACCTTCCTTCAATGCTCAGCCAACAAGCTGAGCACCAGTGACGTCAGAGGAAATGCCAACTAGGCATTGGCACAACAACCTGGCAAACAGCAGCTTGTAAGAAACATGCCTAGAGCCATGTAATATGGGAGACAATATCACTTGAGTCACACATTCAGGTTAGCAAAGGGAAGTAGCCACGGGCTCTCCTCTGAGGTCCATTTTTATGTCTCCAGGAAGGCTTCTTTGACTACCTTCATTCCTCTGTGTCCCCTCCATGGTCTTGTTCAGCTTTCAATGCATTTTATCAGTCTTTCTATGTAATTGTCTTTTTACAACAACAGAGGTTTGGATTTTTGCCTTTCTAAAGGCTCACACTAGCTTATTTCGCTGAAATAATGTAAGGTCTACAAATGTATCTTTTAATTTACATCTCAGCTTGAAAAATCACTCTATTTCTTAGTCAGATGAAACAAAAAACTCAAATAATATTTAATAATAAAATAAATCAATCATTCAATTCAATAAAATTTTCATCTATCCATTAAGCCATGTAGTGTCTGGGAAATTCTTTTGCTCATTTAGAGAGAATCCATTTGTTCTGTGTCTGATGACAAATCCATTTGGGCATCCGAGACTGTTGTTCAGTATTTATTTTTTCATCCCATATGTCACCTTTAAGTTCATAGGTAAAATCAGATGACTTCTGGATATTGCTTTTTCTCGGTCTCCTTCCCACCTTTCCTTTTTCACCTTCTGCCTTTTCTCAGGATCCGTGTTGTCCATCCTTCATCCCATCTGTCCAGACAAAGCTGTCATCATCTGTTCAATTCTTGTTTTTTACTCTGGCATGACTTATTGAATCTTTGTTTCTGAGGCTTGCTCCACTCATTTCTGACTCTCCCTGGGTGGCGATTGTAGATACTTCTATTTTTAAGATACGCTTCCTTTTTCTAATATGTATTAGAATGTGTATATATATTCATTCATGGTAAAATTTCAAAACATTAATAATATACCAAACTACCTCATCCCCACCATGATTGGGCATAAAGGAGAAAAGTAATAAATTAATATACAAAGATGACAGAGAACCTTTGAATGATTACATTCTCAAACCAGTAATGCTGTACAGGACACCTGTTATGATGATTATTTCCATATAGACTCAATGATAGTGTACAGAATATTTGATGTTCTTCAATTAATTTTCTGAGTCAAGTTTGTGTTTTGTTTTCTATGTATTCTCATCATTTTTTTTTTAATTTTTTAAATTTATTTCAGCATATTATGGGGGTACAGATGTTTCTGTTACATATGTTGCCCTTGCCCCCACCTCCCTCCTTAAGTCCGAGTTTCAAATATGTCCATCATTTGGGTGGTGCACATTGCACTCTTTGTGCATGCATATACCCCTCCTCTCCTCCCTCCTCCCCCCTCCCTCCTCCCCCCGCCCAACGTCCACTAGATGTTATTCTTATATGTGCACTTATGCGCTGATCAGTTAATATATGGTGTCCTTTTCTGACATTGCTTCCTCCGTGCTCAGCCTTACTTTACGTCACAGCCTTAAAGAAGCTCTAGTCAGTCCTGAGTAGATGGGAACACTCAGGGCCTCCAGGTAAAAATTTCAGGAAAGGTCTTTTTACCCCTCATTAGCCACAGAATGAATTGATATCCATGACCCTAAAATTCAAAAACTCCTGGGCTGGTGTTCACACATGTGGCGAGAGATGCCGCATTTGTCTCTTCTAAAGGCACTCTCTCACTTTTGACTTTCTGTAGCCAGTCATCGCACACCAGACACATCTGCGGAGCTTTCCAAAAGCTCCGGATGCCCTGGGCCCAGCCCTGGTCCACCTGTATTAGGATGCCCAGTGGTGGAGCGCAAGCACTGACATTTTTTAACTGCTTCCCCAGAGTTTCAAGCAGGTGGTCAGGACCATGAACTGCACTGATCTAGCCAGACGCAAACCTCGTAAGTCATTAGCATTCACCGAGTTGAATAACCAACCCTCCACAAAGGGAAAATCCTGGAAATTTGGAGGTGTTATAGAAAGCTTTTTCATCCTGGAGTCTTCCAGCTGTAGGAGAAGCTGAAGTACCCTTCCTGGGAATGGACAAACTCGGACTGGGACAATGATGTCTGGGTTTGTCTGTTGAGTTCTCTTCTGGCTACTTGAACATTATTGCAACCTAAAGAGCCAGGATGGAGATTTCAGCAGATGCTTGGTAATAAAGTCCCAGGGGATTGGGTCCTGCCACGTGCACACCACTGGGCCATTATTCCATGCCTGCCTGTGTTTTGGCTCTCATTTTCTTAGACCCATCTTCATCTGCAGAGAGGTCAGAGGTGAATCATGAGCTGAGAATTGTGAGTCTGCTTCAGTTATGGTGAGTTAAGTTTTTCTAGGAGAAGATTTGGGGGTTCAACATTCTCCTATACAACCGAACCAATTCTAAGCCCCAGTGAATCAAAGAATTGTTAAGCTCTGCCGGTGGGTGGGACCCCACCTGTGCCCTCCAGTCACTCAAACTCAAGGATCAGACAGTTGTCTTTATTTCTTTTGCTCAAACAAGATATTCTCCTCTCTTTGTGGGTCCTGTGGGTACCTGTCCAGGTGAGCACCAGAGCCCACAGGCAGGGTTCTTAAGGCTTCAGAGAGCAGGAGGACAAGCTCACCTGTTTCCTAAGCTGCACCAGCTTCTTTACCCACAGGAGTTGCCAATTTTCTGTTTTTGCAACAACCAAATGAGCTTTGTCCTATGCCCAAGGCAAAATTTATCAAATCCACTCATACTCTTTTCCCTTGCTTTTTACCCAGATAAAGAATGCAGCAAAGAGGTTATTAAATCCTTCTCTAGGGGTGAAATGTATAGAAAAGCTGTGTCTGTCAGTAATGCACTCCAAGAATGTAAGTAAATTTTCCATGCTTGATCTCACTGTTATGAAGCCAAATTTGCTGCTCTTTACAAGATAATGCACACAAATATATATTCAGCACACATAGCCCCTGATATTCCCTGCTGCTCCCAACAATAGGAGCTGAGCTTCCTGCTTTAGCTCATATTTTTCTGAATAAGAGGAAATATATGGACAATTTTCTGTTCCTTCCTCCTGTGCCCAGAATTTCAACCAAATCCCTACACATTTGTCAGTGGTTCTCCCATAGTTCAGTGTTTCTGTTGGGCCACCGTATTTATCCACATTTAATGGCATAGGAGGTCCCGCTTTTAGGTACAATGCACACTTGGAAAGTGTGTCTTAGAAGTGACTTACATATAGATGACATTAACAGCATGTTTGATAATTCTGCCTTTGCTTTTTTAAACATCCAAGAAATAATCATTTATGAAATATTTGTTTATTGAGCATCTATTATGTTCCAAGCTCTGTGCAGGACACTTCACTGCATTAGTTCATGTAATTTTCAAAACAACCTTGCAAAATTGCTATTATCTCAGCTTACAGATGATAAGATACCAAGAGAGGTTACATTTCCTGCTCAAGATTGGAATTAAAATCTAGTCAGTAACCAACCTATTTATCTATTTATTTGATTGAAAAGTTCATATAGAAAAATAAACAAGTGAGAATTTCAGGAAAACTCTGAAAAAGAAAAGCATTAGAGAAGAAGAGATGGATGAACAGGTGGAACAGGTGTGTGTGTGTGTGTGTGTGTGTGTAGATAATGGGGGAGGCTATGCATGTGTAGGGGTAAGGGGCGTGGAAGAAATCTTCACCTCAATTTGGCTGTGAACTTAAAATGTCTTTAAAAAATAGTCTTTAAAAACTGAAAAAAAGCATGACCAGGTATTAAAACATCTCATAAAGCCCCAATAATTAAATTAATATGATATTGGTCCTTGGATAGACAAGCAGACCAAAGCAATGGAAGAGAAATCAGCCACGGATGTGTGGGCTGTTGAGGGGGGAACCTGACTACAGGGTTGCACCCAACAGACAGCTTTGGGGGTCAGCCCCTTCCTCCCAGAGCTGGGCTCCTGCCATCTTGCAGCAGGGCCCACACTGAGTGCTGTGAGGGACCTCAGATTTAATTTATTCTAAAATTCTCATTTTATAGACGAGGAAACTGAGACCAGAGATGGGAAGGGCATTGTTCCTTTTCCCATAACTACTCTGGTGTGATCACATTTCACAACATTAGTCAATATTTTGTTTCCTGCCTGGCATGGTACAGCTGCTAATCTCTCCCCATTCATAGCAAACGGGGCCAGCCCACCACAGGCTGCAAAGGGCCGGGCTCTACAATACCAGGCTCAAAGAAGTCTTGAATGTGGACGTGTTTAGGGAGAGCTCCTTTTACACTCCTATGGTCTAGGTCAGTGGTTCTCACCGAGGGGCAATTTTGCCCCCGGGGGTATTTGGCAATGTCTGCTGACATTTTTGGTTGTGACGGCTGGGGGAGGGGAGGTGCTGGGAGCACCTGGTAGGTAGAGACGGAGATGCTGCTAAACGTCCTAGAGCGCACAGGACAATCCCCCATGGCCAAGAATTGGCTGGCCCCAAATGTCAATAATGCCAAGGCTGAGGAAACCTGGTCTAGAAAAGAGACATGAAAGGTGAAAAGAAAGAAAGTTTAGGATAGAAGAGATGGAGAGAGTGGAAGAGAAAAAGATGCATTGGGAAGCATGGCCAGACTCAGGTACCTGCAATAGGAGGACCACTTTAAGAGAAAGAATATATTCTCCCCCCAGGAAATAGACTTTGTTTTATTCAGAGTCTACTTCTGATGGGAGAGGGCTTCTGTCTTGATGAAGTATTGATCAAAAACAAATCTTCCTTTTACAAAGTTATTTGTCTGATGGGATGGAAAGAACATTCCACTGACTAGCCTCTGGCTCCAAACATTTCAAATCTTGTTTTGCTCCCACTGTCCCTGTGCTTTCTCTGCTCAGAGTTGTAGTATGTGTTCATATGGCGACACAACTCTGGCCCTGCACCTTGTTGTACAAAATCAAGACACTAGGTGATTGGTACAGTGGGCATTAGGATTCTTCCTGGAACAGCTAGCAACAGCTTTAGTATATATGGGAGTGATTGCGCACCATGTAAATACATCCCACTAAACTCAGACTGTATTCCCAACTCAGCTCACCTTTAACTATATCCCCAAATGCTCATGGCCATCCCTGTGTCACCAAATGTGAGAGGAGGTACAGTGGAGGAGATGTCAGACTATAAATAGTGGCCCAAACCAATCGAGATGAAAATATTCGACTTTTGAAAATTTTAAAATAACAGATGACTGCATAAAAATATTGCTGGGTCCCTCCCAGGAATGTGGAAGTGGGCTGTGAAGGTAGAGGGCATTTAAGCTTAGACTTCATTAGCTTCACAGTGAAGATGCCTTGGTAGGTAGCCTTTGTGTACTCTACTCTCTGCCCTTCGCGGTCCTAGGTGATGGAAAAGAGTATTCATGAATAAGGGAGGGTGGCAGGTTATTTCTTCACTTTGAACCTAGGAGCCCTGGTAGTGTAGAACATGTAGGCATAGTCTAAGCCCCAGACCCCTTTTTAGATTTGTACATTTGTCACAGGCAAAAGAATAAGGTTCTCAACATTTCTCTCAGTCCTGAGTTGAGGGATATGAAGGGCGCAGGAGGGTAGAGTCTGTTGAGATTATCAGAGACCACCATGTTGGTCCCCGGGGCCATGCAGCAGGGGCACTCAAGGTGAATATAGCCAGAGGCCGATGGAGAGAATGGACAGTGCCCCAGAACCTCTTGGGGGAAGGATCTTTCTTGGTAAGGACCATGGAACTAATCTTCCTCAGGAGAACTTGCTGGCTTCCCATGGCTGGGGCCGGCTCTCTGGACAGCAGTGAGAACACAGGCAGAGAGGACACAGGCAGCACACCAACCAGCAGGGGACCAGCTCACGAGACATCCAGAAGGACTGCTCCTTCTCGGCCCTGTCAGAGTCATGCCAACTGCAAAGGCGATCTCTCCACTGTTTTCCTCAGCCATGGCTGGCAAGGTGACTCTGTGTCCCAGGAAGATAGAGGTGGTTGGAAAAAATGAAAGTGCAGAGAGACATGGCATTACAATAATTTTTAAATCACACTGAGAAAGAGTTAATGATCCCAGATTTAATTTTGAAAATCACATTGAAATATGAAATCTCTGAATGGATTATATTATTTTACTTGCTCCAGGGCACATTGGAGGCTCAGAGTCAGAAATTAAATCAAAATTAAAGTCAGCTCTAGAAATTAAGAAAGCTACATTTCTTTTTGCACATTGAAGCCTGAGATTCTTGAAATATTTATTATATCTGTTAAATAGGTATCTGAGCTGCCGATACACTATAGAAATTTCTTAATTAGTGCCTTCCGACTGCTCTCCCTAGCCCTCAGCTGGGCTTCTCCTGGGAGATCGGAAGAGTTGAGGAGGTAGGAGGGTGATGTTGGAACTCCGGGGGTGTTGACTCAGGGAGAGAAAATATGGTGAGTCTTCAGTGAATGGCACCAGAGAACTGAATTTTGTGACCTGGTACCAGGAGTGGAGTGCGAGCATTAATGTGCTGAGTAGTGCCTAGAACAGAGCCTTCTCCCCTTTATTAACATCCATCCCAAGCCCTGCTTTGAAGCAAAGATGAGGATGGGGTGTGATTTGAAGGTTCTTGGGGGCCTGGAGTCTCTTGCTCTGCCTTTGGGAGTGGGAGCTGCCCTCTGGGACCAAAGTGAAGACTATCTGGGTCAAAGTCATCACTTCTATACAAGAAATGGACTTTTCGCACAGTGATTTATGTTCATAATTCAATATAACACAAATTTTCTGCTCATATTTCATGGGAGTATTTTAAAAAACTTTGTCCACTTGCAACTCATGAAAAACCCGCTTGTGCAGCACAAAGAGCCCTCCCTGCTGAGGAACGTAGGTTCCATCCCTAGAAAAGCCAAATTTTCTTTGGCAGTGGTCAGACAGACCAGTTGCATTTGGCTTTGAGGGGGGAGCAAGGAGGACTTCTCTTAGGAGAGAAGCCATGAAGGTGGAATGAGAATTTCTCAGTAGACTCTGGTTCTCACAAAATGGAGAGATGTTGTGGGTTCAGAAACAGGGAGAACGATCAAACACGCTATGTTTTGGTAGGGAGTCTGTGCAACCCTTACCCCACAGCCAAAGCCTCTAGTCCAGAAACAGGGCTTCCATTCTGGAGATCACAGCCCAGAGGGAGGTGGGAGGGACAATTTTATTTCTTTGAACGAATATGCTTTCTAATTTCCTATTGTTCTGCAGCTCTTGTGGAACCTTGCAAGTAGTCAAAGGGAGTCATATGGAGCTTGGAAGCACTGCATGCTATGAGTATAAAGTGTCACAGGGACCGGCAGCCCCTTCCCTCTACCAGGAGAGGCTGGAGCAGCTGATTCCTTGGTATTTGGCCACTGAGAGGTGCGGAGAACACTCGTGCTTTACAAATGAACCTTGAGATAGCGGAGTAGAAAAAAAATCATGTGAGTGTGCCTCGTGCCTGCCAGGGATTTGTGTGTGGAAGACAGGCTGGCAGCTCCCAAGGAAGTGGCTGAGAGCATCAGTGTGATGTGGAGATTAGATCAGGGAACAAGGAGACCTAGGGCTGAGTCCCAGCTCTGCCCTCTCTTGCTCCGTGAGCTGAGTCCAATAACTACACCTCTTGCGCCTCGGTTTCCTTATCTGTATATTTCATCCGTGCTACCAATATTTACTAAGCCTCTGCTCTGTGCTAGGCCTCTTCAAGTATTAGGGGACACTGAGAAAAGAGGTACTGCTCTTGGCTTCAAGTTACATACCATCTGGTGGGTCAGATGAGGACAGCCTCTCAGTCCTTTCTAGTCAGATGCTATTTGCTCTGTTCTGAGATTTTGAAACCCTCCTGAGAGCTTCCCTCTCTAGGTGCTTAGCAAAAGTTGTGCTTAGCCTCCTATCCCTTGGTCTTCCTCCTTCTGAAGCCCCGTCCCCCCCCCAACTGTATCAGATTCTCCAGGGCCACCGCTTTTCCCATCTCCCACCTGCGGGTTTCTCTTCATGCCATTGCTGAGTCTGTGTGGGCAGATGGGACAAACTAATTCAAACCAAGTTATTTGTTATTGATTTGCATGTTTACACATTTAATCATCTACTCCTTTCAGGTAACATTTGCCTATTAGCAGCAACTTCCAGCGCATTGATTCAAACATTGATCTCAAGAAGGATTTGATAGTGCTTGAAAACTCATTGATTACAGAGGAGAAATAAAGGGAAGGTAAATGTCAGAGACTAACACTAAGGGTCTGAGTCTCGGTGATTAGAGAAAGATACCAGTATTAGCAGATACAGGGAATGGAATGGGAGAATCAAATTTTTTTTTCTAAATTCATTTTTATTACTCAAATAATATATGTAAATATTATCTTAAAAAAATTAGTCATTATTGACTACCTTCCAATAAACCCAATTCTCTTTATCGAGATAAAGACTCTTACTATTTTGAGAAGTACTGTTACAGATCTTTCTCTACACACTTAAGAACTCAGAACAGTGCCCCATCACAGTAAGCTTATATAAGTTAGCAGTTATTGTTCTTTCACTGATGCCTGGATTCCACAGTAGGGATCTGCCATAGTTTATTTATCCATCACCCTCTATTAATACACTATTGGGTTGTTTCCTTTTTAGCCATTGCAAATAATGCTCTAATGAATGTCCTTGTGCCTGCTTGCTTTACACACATGTGAGTGTTTCTCCAGGGCAGATGGGGAGTTTCAGTACTTACTGTCACCTTGCCATTTAGACATGTTTCCTCCAAGTGGTGGTGGCCACGTACACAGGGAACCAGTGTTTGTGAGAAGAGAATGAGTTTAGTTTGGAATATGTTGGTCTGAAGTGTCAGAAGAGCACCTCTACTTGAAGAGAGGTGGTATTTGGAGAGGAGGTGGAGTGTAGGTTTAAGATTGGAGAGATGAGTTACAGCAGCTACTCCATGAACTCTCAGAGGGTATGAGAATGTGAGGGTGGGGTGGATAATCAGAGCAAAAGAGTGTATGATTGGTTGGGGGTAGGGAAAACTTCTGCTACTATGTAGAAAGAGATGGGATAAAATCTCCGAGTTAGAGTTGTCCTTGGTTTATTGAGACCAAGGGAGCCCTCAGGACATGGAACTTTCAATCTAAAACTAAGAGAGTTATAGGCAAACCCAGATGAGTTGGCCCCCCTACTGAGTGGAAGGGTCAATTTCAAAAAGGAGAGACACCATGTCCTCTAAAACTGTAGAAAAAGAGGCCCAAAGCAGGTGAATTGTAAGCCACTAGAAAATACACAGACCCCGGAGGGAGCAAGGCTTCGCTTCTTTGCTAGGGAACATTTTTGAAGCTGAGTAGGGGCTCAAGGTCCAGTACCATGATTTGGTTGCACGCAACAGAAAATGCCTCTAGCTGACTTTGCAAGGGAGAATGCCTTGAAGACTCTTAGAGAGTCACAGAAGGAGTAAAAGCTGGGGAGCTGCCCTTGCAACACCACCCAGCAGGGAGAAGCAGCGCGGCTGCCGTAGTGTGGCAAGGACACCTGGTCAAAACAGTGTACACAGTTGACCCTCAATTGCCAGCACTTTTAGTTACGTTCAGGGAGGGAGCACCCAACTGGCCTGGCCCAACACCAGGAGAGGATGGACATCCTGATGACAGCTCCACTTGATGAATCCAAGAGGGGAGAGGAGACCCCTAGAAAGGAAATTGGGGTGTTGTGAGGAAGTGGTAGTTGATACCAATCAAAAAACACTAACAAAGTTCCACTCTCAGTCCCTCAAGATTGCACTCACTTCCTGGACACTCCATGCGCCGCATGCATGCGTTCATGTCTGTGTGTACATATGTACACGGCTGTGCTATGTGCATAGCAGGTGCTCAGTCCCACCACCTTGCTGGATATACAAATGGGCAACGCCCCTACAGAGGCAAGCACACTCCGCTTAGCAGCAGGGAGGATCAGCTGTTGTTCCCACAGGATCCCGGGCCAGCCACAGCCCACACGAAGCCACAGTCTCTGTCTTCATGCCAGGGCTCATCCCACAAGAGGGCATATAAAATGTCCTAAACTCGTCCCATAGTTATGAGTCACTTTATATAACCGACATCTTCCTAAGAGATTGTTCTTAAGCTTATGTTTTTGGAAAGATAAAATTTTATTTAATAGATTCAGTAGGGGTTACTTACTGTTTATAGGAATATTACAGCAAATCTTTTTTTTAATTATATATGTTTTATAAATCTAGGTTTTTCTTTGCAGATTGGATTTATTTAAAGCAGACAAAACCCCCTGTTGGGGGTGGGTGGTGTAGGCTAATCTGAGTTACTTTTTAAAAAAGCTCTTAACTTCTTATACTGAATTTCAGACACATGCAACACCACTAATTGCTGACGAAGTGTTTCTGCACGGAGGCCCTGGAGGACCGTTTCGGAAGCTCTGAAACCCATCGGTAATTGCTTGCATCCATCTTTATTCCAACCATTAACGTGCTGCAGTCTTTAAAATCAGTTTGTCCTCGTAATTCCCTTAAATAGGATTTATGCAATCTATTTTACCTCAGAAACCCCTTTGTTGCCGGGAGCGCAAGCACGCACTTTACTTCCAATTCAGAGAATGGATTAACAAAGTTTAGGTGTAATTTCAGATAGCAATCCACAATCCACGAGAGCTCTGGACACCCCAGGACCAGGGCCGACGACACCCAGCCTCAGTTGGGATGAGCAAGCTAGAGTTCCTGTAAGGCAGTGGGATCTGAAGTCAAGCCTCCTTTGGCTAGTAATTAATTCACTTCTCTTTTATTATCCTGGTTTGGTCCTGTCACTGCTCAAGAAAATTTTGTATCTCCTCACGTGCAGATGGACTCTCCAATGATGCTAGCCTGCGTTCCTCTTGATGACACAATATTTACTTTCACTGTTTTCCCATTTAGTAGGATTTGTGTCATTTTGGCATTTGTCTTTTGTTGCTTGTTATTGGGGATCATGCATGGATGCAGGAAAAAGTCTTGGTACCAAGATTGTGGGCCCATCTGGACATTTCTAGTCCTTACAGTTGGGTGCTATGTTATATCTTGAGGTGCTTTAAAAAAACCACAATAAAAGGTGAGATTATTGGATGGGATCCCTGAGGAAAAATAACTCCAAATTGAGGCCACGGGTCCAACATAAACCTTTGTCAAAACACGCTTCTGGGGCTGGGCATGGTGGCTCACGCCTGTAATCCTAGCACTCTGGGAAGCCAAGGCGGGAGGATTGCTTGAGCAGAGGAGTTTGAGACCAGTCTGAGCAAGAGCAAGACCCTTGTCTCTACTAAAATTAGAAAAATTAGCTGGGCAAATAAAAATAGGAAAAATTAGCTGGGCCTGGTGGCATGCACCTGTAGTCCCAGCTACTTGGGAGGCTGAGGCAAGAGGATCACTAGAGCCCAGGAGTTGGAGGTTGCAGTGAGCTATGATGACACCACTGCACTCTACCTGGGGTGACAAAATGAGACTCTGTCTCAAACAAACAAACAAAAAAACCAAACCTCTTCTTTTGATTGGATTTGAGGTATCTCATTACCTACTTATAAGTTGCTGGCCAAGAGGCCAACGAAGCCTTAACAAATCTCCATTCAGGCTGGTCATGTGTCATGTGTCATGCCATAGGCCCCAGAGGCCAGCCTGTTTAGCAGAAAGAGGCCTCATTACCAGCAACCCCTCTGACAGCTGAATTTAGAGACAGCGATTGCCTTACACAAATGCTGCTACGTACTTTCCTGATGAACCCAAATGCGGCCTTGGAAACTTCAACTACAGGACGCCCCCACTGGTTACGGATGGGCTTATGAATTGAAGCCTAATTAAAATCCTGGTTTAGATCACAGGGGCTTAGGAAAAGGATTCCAACATCTGGCAGAAGGCAGGTTCTGATGACCTGGGACATTTTTTTGAATTCTAAAGAGCTGTGATTCTATCTGAGCTGGGTGGGGAACAACATCATTTTTGGCTCTCCTTTACATTAAAAGAAAACGTGTATATTTGCATGAAGTACATACCATGATTTGCCTTAGCCTGATATTTTTTTCGACTTGTCTTGGGGAAGCTGTGTAGGGCCCAGGGTGACCTTTCCCAGGTAGGATCTTAGGTGCTCGTTCTAGAAACCCATCTGCTATTAACTGCAGCTGTCACTCAGAGTGAACTCACCAGCTGATCAAAGCCATTCTCTTTCTGAACATAAAATGAAATGTGAAAAGCAAGGCCATGTCGCTGACACCTCTTGGGCAAAGCCTTTTATGAGGGGGAAATGTCAGTGTTGGTGGGTTGCATTTTTATATCCTGCCTGGGTCCTGGCAGCCCTGCTGGTAGCTGTCAGCCGCTGAAAGGCACCAGGAGTGTGGAAAAGCAAAGCTCTCTCTCGCCACCAGAGAGTTAAACCCCAAAGGGCCTGTATGGAATGATTACTTGGAATGCTGCAAGGGGCTTTTTATTCTCTTTCAGGTCAGCTTTGCTGATATCCAGGGGCTAAGTACAACTGTAAGCATGTGAATTTCAATAAATATGTTTCCTTCAATTACCCAGCTGGACAGTTTAGTTCACCAGACCCTGCAATCATACAAAAGCTGCCAGGGAATTGTTGTGATTTGGATAATTTCTAATCTCCTCTTTGCTTAACCTGCAGGGGCTATGGACAGCCTCAGAGACTAGGGGGTGGAGAGAAGGAGGCGGGGAGAGCCTGTTCTCATCCACCAGCAAAGCGGGTCCTTGGCTCAGCCTCGGGGGCTGACGCTGCATTCAAATAAAGAGGCTGAAAAATATTGTGGAAGGTGAAGGTGTGGTTGGTGAGGGTTGGGAATGAGGATGAGAATGTGGAGCAGCCTCAGGGATGACAAGACAGAGCTGCCACTCAGCATGGCTGCTAAGAAGCAGAGCCCCCCACAGAAAACTCAGATTTTAGCCTTTGATCTTATACCCAACCTTGCTTCTGCGAATTTCAGAGGCGCCATCCCTAGTCAACAGAGATCACCATTTTAATGTGTTGTTTGTAAATGCAATTTGGTAGACCACTTTCCACTACAGTATTGCCTGGGATGTCTGCTTGGCCAAGCTCATTACATATGCAGTAGATTTCTACCTAAATTACTTGGTGGGAGATTAATGCCCAAGGGGGCTCTTGATCATCATGGAAAAATTGCAAAGCACAATGAAGAAACAGGTAGACTTAGAATTATTGTTTGGGAACAAGTCAGACACTGCGACCTTGGACACTTCCTAAGGGTGCACATTTGGTCCTAATGGCAGCATAGAATGGCAGCATTCGTCTCTCCTCTTTCTGAACACCTGGCATCTCTTTCTGTTCTGAAGGGTCCCCCAGTTCCCCTTGAGGAGTTGTTCTCTCCTTGTAAGACATAGTCTTAGGAGAACATCATCAGAGTCCAGCCGTCCCAGGACCCAATCTAGGCCAAGCAGGTGATCCCTCCTTGACAAAGAAACAAGGCTCCTGACATGGCTGGCGTCCAGGGCACCCCATCGGCTGAGTCCTGGCCAGATGCTCCTGCAGCAGGACAGGTGTGGTACCTGGGCACATTCTTCTGAATCTGCTTTGGTTCATACTCTTCCCAAGCCTGGCTCTGCAAACTTTCTTCAATCCTATACCACCTAAGATGCCTGATGCTCAGCGTAGTCAGGATTGGATTCTCTTCTGTGCAAACAGGGAACTGTAATACCCAAGAGACCTGGCCCTGCTGGCAAGAGCTTACCTTTTTTTACTGAAGTTTTTATTAATTCCAGGGAAAGAACTTTAGAAATCACAGAATCCACCATGTTTTTGCTTTCATTTTCATTTTTAAAAGATGAGGAAATTGAAGAGACCCATGGGCCAACCTGTCCAAGTTTCCATGGCTTGGCATGAACTCAGGACTGCAGTTGGGTCCACTGCCCTTCCTGCTACAACCCACAACTTCCCCAGCTTGAACATTCTGGTGCCTTCTGGTTGGTCAGGTCCTTCCGTGTGTGACAGGTAGCAGCAGGGGGATTCTTGGGGACAACCTTCACCAAGTCTCCCCTTTTGCAGTGCGGGCTCGTTGGGGTGTGTGTGTAGAGAGGAGCAGAGCGAGCCGGCAGGGCTCCAGGGAGAGAAGGGAACTGCATGTCAGCAAGCACCTTCATCTGCCCTCTCGCTTGGTCAGAGGACCCATGCCTGGAATAGTTAGACGTTGCACATATTAAGGATACATTAATATAAATAGGAAATAAATAAGCAATAACCACAACATGCACATTTCAGGATCACCTTGAAAGAAAGTCCTTTGCATCCCCAGGGAGCTGTGGAGGGAGGCGGAGCTGGAGTCTGCCCTGGAGATGTTCTTCCCTCCTCTGCCTGGTTTCTCAATTCAACAAGTCCCACACCCACCCTAAGGCTCTGCAGCTGCTCTGACACCCATTTCAGGCTCTTGACAGGAACCTGCCCTCTGACACTCACCAGGGCCCTGGGGGGGCCCTTCCTCCTATGAATGGGGTGACATTTTCACTTCCCCCTCCTGTTGGCTTTGTCTTCCTGCATTGTCCAGGACCTGATCTCCTGGGATACCTAATTAAAAGGCTGACGGTGCTTTTACCAATAGTCATGTCTGGAGCTAAGAATTGTATCTCTAAAAAAAAAAAAAAATAGCACCTTTGAATCCATCTTAGAGGCCCATATTCCATGTAGTAATACAGTCCGTGTCCAGCAGGCTGTAGGCACTGAGCTTTAGAGAGGAATCTGACATCTGGAGTCTGAGGACATCATGCCTTATGACATAAGGTCATTTTGATGATAGCCCTGACTTGCATTCATTTTTTCAACTGCTTAGTTTACTGAACATGAGCTGCCTTCTGCATGCTGGACACTGTGTTAGGAGATGAGGATGCATGGACCAGCAAGGGGCGAGGTGCCTGCTCTTCAGGTGTCCCACTGAACTAGATCTCCATTGTTTGTGGCACACGCAGCATCTATTTCTCCTTATCTGGTTAATTATACCTTCATCTCCTCTGGAAGGACCCTCACATTTTCTGTCCTCAGGGATTTGGAGGAAGGAACCAATTCCACTCCCTGGCTCAAGGGCTGGGCGGATGAGCAAGGGCTGGCCAGGCAGAGCACAGCATCTCAACGTTGCACTTTTTCCCAGCTACAAGGACTGGTTCAGGGAGGGAACGTGACCCATGTCAGCCGCAGAAAGAGTCAGTCCTGGAACTTTTGCTAGAACTCTTGGGACTAAGGAATTTTTCCTTCTACCGGTGTTGCTAAGAGGAGAGATAAAAGCCTAGAGATTCTGGGGCCATTTTTGTTACCGTTTGATGACAGTCTTCTTGAGAATGAAACCAGGAAAGAGGAGAGTAGCACTGGGAGTTGGGACAGCAACAGTGGAAGGGAGGCTTAGCACAACTAGCTCCATTTTGCTTCTGACCCCCTACAGTAATATCCTTGGGGTTAAAGGTTTCTGCTGAGCTCCACACTTAGGCTAGAAGAAAAGTAACAATCATCTCTTTTCCAAAACTATCACCCGGGGAGATAAGAAAAGTATACACACAAGTAACATTGTTGTTAAAGATTTTTAGGAGCATACTGACCTTCATCCTCCAAAGTTAACTAACCAGAAGCAATGAAGTTTTGCAACCTCCTTAGACCCTCACTGATGCCCAGATGTCTGCGGTCCTCTGTTACCTCTTGCAACCCAACCTCCCCCTTCTCCTTTTCTTAAAATAAAAAGGAGCCTACAGCAGTGTATGAGTGTTCCTACCTCTCCGCATCTACACCAACATAACATTTTTTAAGGAATCAATATAACATCAACTTTTTAAAATTTCTAATAAAACAATTATATAGAGTATATAATGATCTGTGTACATACATATAGTGTGTATATATATATTTTTTCCTCTAAAGAGGAATTGATATATAAGCCAATATATTGCTATCTGATACTTCTTTATTAAAGCCTTAACGTCATCTAGCAGGTATTGATTAAAGGGACAAGAGAGGCAGATAAGAATCTTATTGTAATCTACCAAAGCCACATATCTTAGATTTTCTAGAATAATACCAGTTTAAAGAATGCATTCTGCTCACGATCTTCATTATAAAACACCCAGATGTTTTTGAAAATCTCAGATTTTGACACAAACATGCCCTCTCCCAGACTTTCTCTCAAAGCCAAAAATCAATATATTCAACATCAATTTATTCAGCAAATATTTAC
Source organism: Avahi laniger (assembly GCA_963575035.1). Classification (NCBI taxonomy): domain Eukaryota; kingdom Metazoa; phylum Chordata; class Mammalia; order Primates; family Indriidae; genus Avahi; species Avahi laniger. The sequence goes on along the minus strand of CAUYSK010125128.1, from coordinate 2,357 downwards.
TGGTCATCTATTATGTGCTAGACCCCCAGGATAGAGGAGTAAGAATTAGTCTCACCTTTGAGTTCAGAAAAATAAGTAGCTGTATGTTAACCTAATGGTGAATTGCACAGTGAAATTCAGTTGATCTTTAAACAAGACTAAAACTGTCTTTTTTGCTAGATGTGTGATTACCCAGGAAACTTCCATTACAAAGAGGTGAAAATAGGTTTTTGTTTTTTCTTTTAAAGAATTTTTTTAAAATTAAAGACGAAAAAATTTTAAGTTATGAGTGGAAACTATATAAGGAGAACTTATCCGTGGACATTTGCATTTTAGTGGCAAAATCACTTAATTCCTACAAGATATTGCAGCCAAATGTAATATTTGAATCCCACCATCTAATATTTTTCATTGCCATTCAATAATATCAATAACTCTTGTGATTTTGTAAAAGTAATATCCACTCATTGTATAAAATATGAACTAAATGTCCATCAAAAAAGGAAAGGAAGAATAGATTATCACAAATCAATAAAATAGAACACTATGGATCAGTTAAAAAGAATAAACTAGAGTTTCAGGGATTAATGTGAAAAATCTCATAAATAGTATTGACCAAAAATAAATATTGTGTGATAGCATTTCTATAAAATTTTAAAACATACCAAACAAAATTATATCGTATAATACTTTTATGGACTGAATATTTGTGTCCCTCCCCGCCCCCAACCCCCTATTCATGTGTTCAAGCCTTAACTCCCAATGTGATAGTATTAGGGGCCTTTGGGAGGTGATTAGGTCTTGAAGAGGGGGCACCTTCATGAATGGGATTTGTGACCTTATAAAAGGGACCCTGGAGAATTTTCTCACTCTCTTTCCATCGCGTGAAGGGAAGTCTGTCTGCAACGTGGAAGAAAGCTCTCACTAGAACCTGACCATGCTGGCACCCTGATCTTGGACTTCTAGCCTGCAGAAGTATGAGAAATAAACTTTGTTTATAAGCCACCTAATCTATGATACTTTGTTATAGCAGCCCCAACTGACGAAGACAAAAATAATGTAGGTAAATAGTCAAAGTATAAAAATCTGGGCAGATTGATAAAGAAAAAATGCAGGACAGTGAGATGGAGAGAAAAAACTAGAAATGAGATCAAGAAAGCATATCCAAGGGAGAAAGCTGTCCAATGTGTCTGTACCACAGTCCAACAATTACCTCCAGGCAGAAAGCACAGGTGATTCTAAAGCTCATCAGCTTTGTTTGCCTTTCCTTTTTTTTTTTTCATTTTTTTTCATTTTTTTTCATTTTTTTCATTTTTTTTCATTTTTTTTCTTTTTTTTAATTTCAGCATAATATGGGGGTACAGATGTTTAGGTTACGTGTGTTGCCCTTGCCCCCCCTTTCCCCCTCAGTCCAAATTTCAAATATGTCCATCCTATTGCATGGTGTGCATTGCACTCTTTGTGTATGTATATACCTGTCCCCTCCTCCCTCCCCCCCTCGCCCCTGCCCAACATCCAATAGATGTTATTCTTATATGTGCACTTATGTGTTGATCAGTTAATACCAATTTGATGGTGAGTACATGCGGTGCTTGTTTTTCCATTCGTGGGATTACCTCGCTTAGTAGAATGTGTTCCACTCCTTTCCAGGAGTATATAAGAAGTGCTATATCACCATTGTTTCTTAAAGCTGAATAGTACTCTATGGTATTCATAAACCACAGTTTATTAATCCACTCATGTATTGATGGACACTTGGGTTGTTTCCACATCTTTGCAATTGTGAATTGTGCTGCTATGAATATTTGAGTGCAGGTGTCTTTTTCATAGAGCGACATTTGCTCTTTTGGGTAGATGCCCAGTAATGGGATTGCTGGGTCAAATGGTAGTTCTACTTATATCTCATTGAGGTATCTCCGTATTTCTTTCCACAGAGGTTGCACTAATTTGCAGTCCCACCAGCAATGTATGAGTGTTCCTACCTCTCTGCATTCATGCCAACATTTGTTGTTTTGGGTCTTTTTGATAAAGGCCAGTCTCACTGGAGAGAAGTGATATCTCATTGTGGTTTTGATTTGCATTTCCCTGATGATTAGAGATGTTGATCATTTTTTCATATGTTTTTATAGCTTCGTGAATAGTATTGAATCTTTGTTTTTTTTTTTATTTCAGCATAATATGCTGATGTTTAGGTACAGATGTTTAGGTTACGTGTGTTGCCCTTGCCCCCCCTCCCCCCCTCAGTCCAGGTTTCAAATATGTCCATCCCATTGCGTGGTGCACATTGCACTCTTTGTGTACACATATACCCGTCCCCTCCTGCCTCCTCCCCCCTCCCCCCTGCCCAATATCTAATAGATGCAATTCTTATATATGCA
>CAUYSK010125126.1:0-15493 GCA_963575035.1 Avahi laniger | reverse complement strand
TGAGCTCAGGAGTTCGAGACCAGCCTGAGCAAGAGCGAGACCCCGTCTCTACCAAAAATAGAAAGAAATTAATTGGACAGCTAAAAATACATATAGAAAAAATTAGCCGGGCATGGTGGCGCATGCCTGTAGTCCCAGCTACTGGGGAGGCTAAGGCAGGAGGATCACTTGAGCCCAGGAGTTTGAGGTTGCTGTGAGCTAGGCTAACGCCATGGCACTCTAGTCCAGGCAACAGAGTAAGACTCTGACTAAAAAAAAAAAAAAAAAAAAAAAAAAGTTGTTCAGTTCCGGTGACATTTTCGGCTAGCCAGCATTTCTCTATAGATGACGCAGTGCGCAGACTCGCATTCAGAAGCGACCTCCTTGACCTGAGTAGTGAAACCAGAAAGCTGTCCAGTCACGGCAGCTGCTCCATCCATGCAGATACCAACACGAAAGGACCAATTCAGTTTTCCTGCTACGTAATCATTCAGAGACTTGACTAGTTCTGCAGCTGTGGTGTTGGTTGGCAGCAAAAGTGCACATAACACATCCTCATGCACATCCTCCTGAAAAAACATATCCCACAAAAACAAGCATTGTTGCCTTGTTGCCAACATCAGTAGACTCGTCAACCTGGATTGCGTACCATGGTGACTCATTAATTCTCTCAAACAATTATGCCTCAATATCCTCTGCTATTTCATCAATTCGTCTAGTTATGGCGCCAGCCTAAAGAGGAACACGTGCCACCTTTGGAACTGCAGCCTCTCCTAAAAGTTCCCGGCAAATGTCCTCGGCAGCAGGCAGGACCAACTCTTCCCCAATAGTAAAGGGCTTCTTAGCTTCAGCAACGCGGTAGCCACTAAGCATGATGCTCTCAGTGCGGACACATCTGAGGAAGTCGTGGCCTTTGATAATTGCTTCTGTTCTCTGTGCACATGTTTTTTTCTTTTGAAAAACTCCAAAAGCTTGTCTTTTAATGCAGGGTGCTTGGTCCCCATGTGGCAAAGCAGTTTTGAGGGTTTCATGGCTTCCTTAGATAGCCGGTGGCCACATATTATACAAAGCGCGCTTGGAGATTGTGTATCACTTGTTGCAATAAACCGTAATTTAAGTAGGACTCTTGGTATTTTCTTTTAAATGCAGCTTTCATTTTGTGGGCAGTCTTAGAGTCTCCTGCTGTGCCCTCATTGGGTCTTTCCCCCTTTGCGAAGAAGCTCTCCAGCAGTGTTTGTTTTTTGCTCATTTTTGCTAGGGTGAGCTTGTGGGCTTCCCGCCAAGCTAGGAGTCAGACATGTAGGAAATTAAAGCATCTCTGGAAAACGGTGTCACAGTGTCACTCAGTAAGAGGTAAAGCAGCCATTCTGCAGACAGCTCAGCTCTATTTTGAGCACTGAGCGGCCACCGCTTCTAGACAGGCCACAAGCCGGCGGCCTGCTGGCCGGATTTCTGCTTTCTCTGGGCAAACTGGAAGACCTGGCAATAACGGGTCTACACTGCCACATGGAAACAGATGACCAGAGGTGAGCAGTGGCTGCCACTAATTTGCCACAGACTCCACCCCTTCCTGTTGCCACATTCAGGCCCTTTCACTAATTTACCTGCCTCATATTTAAGTTTGTGACCTCCCTTTTAATAAGAATTTTTTAACATGTCTGTCCCCATGTCTTAGACCCTTCTGAAACTCTTAACACTTTGTACAGTGTCCGGTAGATAATTCTGAGAATAAAGGTAATTTCTAATAGCCTGACAAAGGCCAGAGTACGGGTACTTACATCTCAACCTTTGGTAAAAGCATTGATAACTTAAATGATTATTTTAAAAATGAGTAAAGAAAGGATAGAGAATGTCTACAAGAGCTACCAGCGTTAGACACGAGATTTTAACTGATTATTTACTCGATACCCAACAATTGCTTCAACCGAGTGTCTGACTTTTTGGCTCAATGACTAGGATCGGCTGGGGGTCGTGCACACCCCGGTGGGTGGAGGGGAGGAGACGAAGGCGGCCGTGGCGGCTCCTCCTGTCCCGTCTACTGCAGTGCGCCGCTCACACGGAATGAGAGGCTCCGGACGTTTCTTACCAATGTTAATTAGCTGCCATGGCTCAGGAGCCAAAATTACCTGGTAATTACTTCTTTGCTAATATACAACTTAAGGCAGAGCCACTTAATTTTAAAGCAGAGCTTCTTTATAAAATTAAGTGTGACCCTGGTAAGTTTGGTGGCATACAGAGAGTCATGGAGTAGCGAGACACGACATTATTTAGTGTAAAACTTTCCTATTCTTAGTATTTGACATAAATGCTAAGTTCTTGAGTTTGAGCATAAAATTTTTGGAGAAAATAGAACTAAGTTTGCCCAGTTAAAAGGGGCAAGAGCTGGACACAGCGGCTCACACCTGTAGCCCTGGCTACTTGGGAGGCTAAGGCAGGAGGATTGCTTGAGGCCAGGAGTTCAAGACCAGCCTGGGCAACTTAGTGAGATTCCCCGCCCCCACCATCTCACCAAAAAAAAAAAAAAAGGGCAAAAGAATGTGAATGGATACCTAACAAAAGAAGATATCCTAACGGCCAAGAAGCATATGAAAAAGAGCCCTAATAATTACTCAACAGGAAAGCGCTAATTAAAACAGTGGTGAGATACCACTTCACACATGCTGGTGAGGAGGAGGTGAAGCAACTGGAACTCTCAAACATTGCCAGGAAGCATCAAATGGCTCAAATATCCTGGAAATCTTACAATATCCACTAAAGTTAAAAATATATCTGTCCCATGATCCAGCAATTCCACTCCTAGATATACATCTAAGAGAAATGAGCGTACATGTTCACCAAAAGACATGAATAAGAATGTTTGCAGCAGATTTATTCCTAGTGGCTCCAAACTGAAATAACCATATGCCCAACAATTGCAAACCAAATAAACAGAAGGCAGTGTTACAGCCATATCATGGAATATTACACACTAATAAAAAAAGAAACAGCAACAAGGATGAACCTCAAAGACATTATGCTGAATGAAAGAAGTCAGACACAAGAGAGTTTGCACTATGTGATTCCATGTACATGAAGTTCAAGAACAGGTAAAAGTAATCAACGTCAAAGAAATCAGGACAGTGGTTATCAAGCCAGGAGGGAGATACTGACTGGGCAGGGTTACCGGGGGACTTTCTGGGGCACTGGGAATGTTCTATAGCTCTACCCGGATTGCAGTTCCAGGGGTGGATATATAATGTAAAAATTCATTGAGATGAACACCTAGGAAGTGTGCACTTTATCCCAAGTAAATTATACCTCGAAGGGCACACATGTGATTGGAAAGTGAAAATTAAAATGTGACGTCAGCTAATTGATACTAACTAGAGATGAGCCGGCCCCACACCCCTTTCCAGCCCATCTCCTGATCCGCTCTCTCGGCACCAGGGGGTTTCGCGGCCCAGACTGCTGGCAGCCTGGTGGCTAACTTCAGGGCACCGCATATTAATGCTAACAAGCTTTATCATCCCATTTTACAGATGAGAAAACGGGCTCAGAGAGGTGACATCTAACTGGTCTGAACATAGGCTACTGACTCCAGAGTCTAATTTCTTAACCCCTACCCCATGCCTTGTGCCACAAAGAATGTATAAATGTTTGTTGAATGAATGAATGACCGATATAACAACAGCTATATCCTTACCTCTTTGGCTTCATTCTGTGCTTTCATATTTTCGGCAATATACTTGACACTTTGGACTGCTTCTTTGATTTCTGGTGATAAAGCAGAGAAGGACAGCACAGCGTCGACGGATTCAGAACTGGAGCTCCTCGTGAGGTTGGCGCTGAAATTCGAGACTTTCATCCTGCGGTGGCGGCAGTAGCCACACACCCCATCCTGGCAGAGGTAGCCTTCCTTGCAGCCTTTGGACTCCGCGCGGCTGAAGCAATTCAGATTCGAGAGCTCGGCACCGTAGAGGGGCCTTGGCTTCAGAGTGTGTCCCTCGCTGCTTGCCGGCCTGGTCATGAACATGACCCTGGGGAGCAAGCTCAGGAATACGGTCTTCACCCACGTGGGCATCGTGTGCGTGGTGGGGGTTCTGTAGTGCACGTTGAGCACGAAGACCGTGATGACAATGGACAGAGTGACGAAAATCATGGTGAACAGGAGGTACTCTCCGATCAGGGGGATGACCAGCGAGGTGGAGGGGATGGTCTCGGTGATCACCAGGAGAAACACGGTCAGCGAGACGAGGACGGAGATGCAGAGGGTCACCTTCTCGCCGCAGTCGGAGGGCAGGTAGAACACGAGCACGGTGAGGAAGGAGATGAGCAGGCAGGGGATGATGAGGTTGATGGTGTAGAACAAGGGCAGGCGCCGGATGTGCAGGGAGTACGTGATGTCGGGGTAGATCTCCTCGCAGCAGTTGTACTTGATGTCGTGTTTGTAGCCCGGGGCTTTGACGATGGCCCACTCGCCACTCTCCCAGTAGTCCTTGAGGTTCATGGAGGAGCCGATCAGGACCAGGTCGATTTTCGCCTTGTCGTAGGACCAGGAACCGAACTTCATGGTGCAGTTTTGGTAATCGAACGGGAAGTAGGTCACGTCGATTTTGCATGAGCTCTTAAAGATGGCTGGAGGCATCCACGTCACTTCACCTGTGTATCTGAGCAAGGCTTTGGTCTTGTCGTCCACCTGGAAATCCCCAACGGCACTGCAAAGACAGACAGGGGGCGCAGCGCCACGTGGTGACTCCTGCGCGGCCGGCGAGCCCGGCTTCCACGGCCTGGCACGTCTGTAAGCTGCAGACAGTGAGAGCTGAAAGTGCCATCAGAGGTCGCCCCATCACTGCCTCGTTTACCAAGGGAGTGCTGGGGCCCAGGCTCCCTCCCCCAACAGTCTGAGACATCTGTCACCCCTGGGGCATGTCACAGGTTGATTCTATGCTGGTATTTATAGAGACACTCCCAAATGCTGGAAAAGGAATTTTTCCCCCTTTAATTAAAGAAATGGGACCCTGGAGCCAGGAGTTTGGGCAGCCTTTGGAATTATTTGCCCTCTGCTGTCCCTGTGGCTTGAAGCTCGCGGTTTGGACCGGTCTTCATGCAGTCTGCACCGGGCACCCGGCGTGTGTGGGAAACCCGGCTGTGGAGCTGAAAGGGGCTGCACAGACCCCCGTGGGAGCCCACCGCCATTCAACCGAATCTCGGCAGACGGGCCTGTTTCCAAGCCCTCCCCCTGGATCCCGATTCCGCCGTTTCCCGCACCCCTGCACTTCCCAGCACGGCTTCGCAGTGGACACTCCCGTCTTCCGCCTCCTGGTCCTTCAAATTCAGCACACCAGGTTTCTTCACCTTCTATTTCCCTCTCTGTCCCCATTTTCTCCCCATATTTCTTCTCCCTTCCTTTTCCCCACGTGTGCCCTGACTTTCTTTTCACACAGAGATATACGTCTTTCGTAGAGTGGTCTTGTTGGCTTGTTCAACAGAAGGTCAGCTGCTGACAAGCTCCGTACCACGGGGTACTCAGCTCCCATCCACAGTGGCCAGATGGGGGCATCTGACAGCAAGGCCAGTGGTCCTCAGAACAGTGTCCCTGCCCAGGGAGGCCTTCATGGCCTTTCCGTGGATTAGCCTTATTGCGTTTCTTAGCATCCTGCATACCAAGGCATTCACGTCCTTCAAAAGGGAGCAACCACCACACACACCCCTTTGGCCTTGTACCTGCAGAGCTGAAAAACAGCTACAAGACCTAAACATTTAGGGATATCCTTCTGTTGCTATTTCTGGATAGGAACCTATGAAAACAGAAGGGGAATGTTCCCCTTGCTAATCTCTGGCCCTCTTACCCTCATGCGTCTCGGTCGAGCAGCACAGTCATTACACCTGAAGGCTCGATGCCAAAGCCCCTACCCACCTTTACTCCGGCCGGCTGGTTTGCCCCAAAGGTGCCCTAGTGAGTTTATGAGTTTATATTAATACATTCTTGGCCCACACTTCACTCCTACTGTGCCACCAATTTCCCACAAGATTATCCCCAGCTCCAGGCTCCAGGAAGCAGGCAGAGGTGTGAGGACTGGCACAGAGGTGGGGAAACACACAGCTCCCGTGGTCCCAGCCCACATCCAGCACCAGAGGGCCCCCGGTGCCACTGAGCTAGGTGGAAGGTTGTAAGGACCCTCAGGAAGACAGGCCTGCTGAAAAACATTCCTGCAGAATCTTGGATCAACAAAATGTCAGAGCACTAAGGGACCTTCGAAGCCCAGGGTCTAGTCCAAGGGGTGACAAACCATAGCCCAGAGGCCTGCCCCCTAGTTCTGTAATTAAATTTTTATTGGAATAGAGCCACTCCCATTTGTTGTCTGTTGTCTATGGCTACCTTTGAAGCTCTAAGGGCAGAGTTGAGTAGCTGTGACAGAGACCACATGACCCACAAAGCCTAAAATATTTACTCTCTGGCTCTTTGCAGAAAACATTTCCTGACCCTGCTCTAGTGCAATCCCTTCGTTTTGCTGAAGAGGAAACAGAGGGTCAGAGAAGAGGAATGATTTGCTCAAGATCCCACAAAGAGTTTGTGGCAGAGCCTTGCCCATTCACTTGAGTGCCCAGGTGAGGAGACACAAAAATGTGTGGGTACCCAAAGGACATACCCAGAGATAATCCTAGCTTGGCTGCAGTGCTCATTTCTGGGTGTCCCGGTCACGACAGCTGCTGCCCACAGAAACCCTTGGCTGTGCCTGCCCAGCTCAGAAGGCCTGTGTGTGCCCGGAGCGATGTCAACTGTCATATCTCTGCCACCAGGAGACAAAGAACGTGAAGACCAAGCCTGGGACCGGGGTCTGGCACTGCATCAGCCACATAAAGAGCCCTCGGTAAATATGTGTTGACCAAACGAATGATCGAAATGTAAATCAAGATCACACGCCCCTAAGGAGCCCAAGAGACGGCTGGGAGCAAAGGATGGCAGAGGGGGGACGGGTCCCAGCAACTCACCACCAGCCATGTGAGCTGATTACAGACAGGTGGGGGGCGGGGCAGGGGTACGATGATTGGCTGAGCTGTCACTTTAATGTAAGGGAAGCTGAAGAACCTAAACGGGGCGAGCGCGGTGAGTGGTATGAGAAAGATCGTGATGGTGTAGGTTTTTTAAATCTCTCTAAATTCCTTCAGAAAAATAGGGCAACATCACCTATGGGGCTAGGTTACACGGTGCACCCCGAACCTCAGGATGAGAGAGTGCGGTCAGACCAGCGCCGCCAGGACGAGCAGGGCCCACGTGGGGTCAGCGCTGGGTGGAGGGGACCGAGGGGAGGGAAGGGGGCTTCTCGTGTCCTAAGAGGGCAAGACACAGAAATCTCCAAGAAATGGCTGGAGCCTGCTGTAGCCTGAATCCTCAGCAGGGGGACAGCGAAACACAGGGGCTCCGGGTTCCGCTTTGTGGGCGAGAACGAGAAAAGACTGGCACCCCCCGAGGGTCTGCAGAGAGGTCAGGGCTGCTGTGGGCTCGCGAGGACCTCAGAAATACCTCCGCAGACCTCCCTTCCCGGACCGAGACCCACTCAGAGAAAAGGCTGCTTAGGGCAGGGTCCAAACTGAGCAGGGTGGGACGAGAAGAGACAGGAGGTTCAGAAACCAGAGCAGTCGGTGTCCAGAGGCAGCAGCTTGTGCACCGTGGAGGCGCCACCCAGAGAGGCCAGGCTTGTGTCACCTGAAAGCGAGGGGGCTCTCAAGCAGCCGCAGCGAGACGACCTCTCTGTACCTCAGGGATCCTCCAGGAACCTGTCCTGAAAGCATGGCGAAGCCATATACTCGAGCACAAGCGCAGGACCCCGCACAAACACACCGCGAGGAAAACATGCAAACGTGTCGCCGCAAGCGCGAGCAGAAAAGGGCGCAGCGTGAACGCAGAGCCACGAGCAGGTGCAGCCGGCGACGGTCCGACACTGCGGATTCCACCGAGGGAAACTAAGAAACCTTTAGCAACTGTGAAAGAGCAGCACGAATCAGAAATAGAAAAGATAAGAAATGATTTGGTTACGCAACAGGAGGACGCATAAAGAACTGATAGAACATAGGAAAGAATTAGGAAAAAGGAAGAAAAAAATCATTTTAGAAACAAAGATGAAATTAAGAGAAACATAAGAACATGCAGACACCACGGAAAGCGTAGTCGTGGAAATAGAAGACAGAAAGGAGAAAAAAAATCTTTTATAATCCAACAGAAAGAATTCGAGAGAATATAACATACAGAAAATATAGGCAAAGAAGTGTATATATATATATAAAGTATATATATACATAGATAGATATAAATGAGTTTCTAGAGAGAAAATCAAAGCAATAGAACAGAACAAAGCTTAACAACTATAATTAAAAAAAAATTTCTCTGGACTAAAAAAGACTTATTACGCACACAGTGCAGAGTAAAACAACTGCACTGTAGAGACAAAGGGAAGAATCCCTGGCGTAGCCACGCAGAAAGAACGATCCGCTCGTGAATAAGATGGCCAACCATCCCGCTTTGCCACGGAGTCCAGGACTACATCTGTGGTCCCGGCATGCTTATTAATAGTGTCTCCTTTTCCTCTCAAAAGTCACTCTATTTGACAAGAAAAACACAATTAGATTGGCATCGGATTTTGACAGCAACACTTCACACCAGAAGACAGTGAGGCAGCGTTTTAAAGATTTTCATGGGAGGACAGGAGGCAAGAACGTGACACCCAGCCAAGTGACCTAGAAGTATTCCCTAGAAAGGTTCCAATGCGTTTACACCACAGGAGAAACTCTGGTTACAAAACAAGATATTTCTAGTGTTAAAAATGAAGAGAGATCCTCAACAGGGGCCGATCTTGAGCATCCTAAGTTCTAAGGAGAGAGACCAGGTGGATGATTTTTTGTGACATGTTGTTTTCAGCTTCGGATTCTAAGAAAATTTCTTACGATATTTGCTCTTCTCCATATCAATTTGAAGCATTTCATTATGTCTCTCATTATTGTTAAAATCGTACATCCTAAAGCACCCCAGTGGTTCACCCAAGATTGCCAGCAAGGAAACAGCGATAAAACCCAAAACATAAGATTAAAATTTTTGCCCATTTTCTTAATTCTAACTTAGCAAAAATTCTCTACACCTTGCTCAGTTCCCTAAGAGCCTTTGGACCATGAGACTTCTATGGCAGCTCAGAGAAAGGAAAAGATTCTGCAAAGAAAACCAGTTAAGTTTATCTTGTTTCCCAGTTCTTTGAGGATCAGTCTACAAATATAAATGACATAGAAAAAACATATTCACAAATGCTGTGTTTCCTTGGAAAAACAGCAAATAAAACAAGGACTGTCTTTGGAGTAGGGATCTCCTTTTGTTTTTGCCAGGGACCAGGAAGTGGGATCAGCAAAAACCATAGCTTCTCCAGTCCTGACACTAACCGTAAAACCCACAGTACTAACAGTAAAACATATTCGTGTGTACTAATACAGGGTCAAAACCTAAACACTGAGTGCTTTTATTCACTACAGTCAGATTAGACTAATTCTATATGAAGTGTTTTGCTGAAAAATGTTTCCTGATTAAAACACTCTAACTCTGGAGATAAAGCACAGGTACAAAACGGTATTTTTCAATACCTGGAGAACAAACTAGTACATGCTGTAAAATACCAACTAAAATTTATATTAGCCCAATAAAAGAGCTTAAATGTGGAAAGTGTCAGTTTTGTGTGGGTTTAGGGAAGAGAGATGGGCAGGCTCAGACCGGCAGGGGAGGACCCTTTGCAAAAGAAAAAGAGAGAAGCTTCCAGAAGCTGGTGGGAAGTGCCCAGAGGGACGGGTGGTGGCCTGCTGCCAGGGCAGCCTGTGAGCATCCTCCCTCCGCGGCAGGAACCACCCACTCGCCTCTCGTCCCAGACTCACCCTTCGCAACTACAACTGGGATCCTGGGCCCGGAGAGCTCATCCCACTCTGCACGTGGGAACCCACTGCACCTGCTGGGGCCCATCCTTCCCCCGAAGCTCAGACTGTTTCCCGATGGGAGGAAGCTTGCAGGGCACACTCGTGCCCGAGGGCGACTGCCTGAAGGCAGGCTCGCAAGCTTGCTGCCTGGAGAGCAGAGTCGAGGTTCCAGGGCAGGGGCAGAGGCGGGCTGGGGTGCCCAGCGGAGCCCCTGATCCACAGCACCAGCCTCCCACACCCACCGCTCACAGCGGCCCCAAACAGCGGGCTGCTGAGACCACTCGGGCCTGGCTCTGCCACACGTCCACTGAGTGAGGTCACTCTGGGCCTCACCCCACACCTGAGCAACGTTGGGATGGGCCAGATCTGTGATCCCCAAGCAGGCGGCCGACACAGCCCCCACAGCTTTGTGAAAACGCACATTCCTGGGCCCACCCCATGCCCACCGAGCGTTTCTGCGGCGCAGGACCTGGGGATAAGTGTACAGAGTTTTTTGGCTAATGTAATACATATTAACTTCAGAAAAGACAATGAGGAACAGTAAGAAAATATTTTAAATGCAGGCACCTATATTTTTGAAAAACTCCTTGGCAAGTGCCAGTCGGCAGGCTGGGAACCCTGGATGACATGACTCAGGCTCCCCCGGCTGTGACCTTCTCCAACACCCTCATTCTCCCTTGGAGAAGACAGGGAGGAGGCCACCGTGTACTCCGGTTCCTGTCTGTCACAGGCTGGTAACGGACACCACACTGGAGGCCCTCCCCTGGCATCTCAGGCTCCCCCCACACACACTGGGGCCGGTGTCCGAATCCTTCCAGCCTCACATCCCACAGCCCAGCCAAGCGGGTCACTCTGGCTGCCATGACACACTCTCCTGCCTCCCTGAGCCCTCCCTGCTCTGCATCCCCTTCCTCAGGTCCTGTGTGACCGCCGAGACCAGCTTCAAATGCCGCTTCCCCCCGAAGCTTTCTGAGACATCCCTCCTCCACCCATACGTGGCCCCCTTTGAAGCTGCTCTCTGTGGCTCACTGGCACCTCTGGTACTTGGTGTATAGTAGTTGCTCACTAAGAACTTGCAGAATGAGCAAATGAATGAAGCCCTCTTGGAAAAGGCCCAGCAAGGCCAGGCTGGACACACAGTGGGCTTAGGCCCCAGAGCCCAGGCGGACAGCCGGCCACATAGCACCTTACTTGTTATACAGCATGATGTCTGGCTTCCAGATCTTCTGTGCAGGGACATGCATGAACTCCACCCCGTCGTAGTCAGAGGGGTTCCACTTCAGCTTGTAGTCATGCCAGATCTGGGGGAGGAGGCAGGAAAGGAGAAGGACACAGCAAACGGACCAGACTGTTTTACTTCCCTTGACGCCAACCATCTTGGCGACTCCCCGCCTCCCGCTGCGTGCCACGGAGCCGCCTCCGTACTGAGGCCATGCAGCCCAGTTGCTCAGGTGGCGCAGCGAGGGGGGCATGCTGGGCTGCGCGCAGGCTGCCTCCGGGCGCTAGGGGAGCCACCGCCTCTATGGCATGTGCAAGCCAGCTCCTCGCCAGCAAAACAGGGGCCACTGCTGCTTTCCCTGGTCACTTCTAGTGCCAAGTCCAGGTCCGTGCCTTAAGCTCCTGCTGTTTACATCCCCTGAAATGGCTCTCTAGGGGGCCATTTGTTTCAGACAAGTCCCCCACTAAGCCCCAATCACACACAGAGCCCTATCCACCTCAAGGTCAAGCAGGGCTGGTCTCTGGAAGGTTCCAGGGGAAGGAGCCACTGTCCCTTCGGGGCCCAAGAAGTGTCTGGGTGCAGAGGCTGGGAAGTCTGACCCTGAGCACCTGGGAGGAGAGGGGAGGCTGTGGCCACAGAGGGAGCATGTGCCCTCGAGTGCGGGTGGCACTGTGCCCACCTGGCTTTCTAGCCTCCCGGGGACGAAGGCTGCGCGAGCTGAGTGCTCAGCTGGCCAGGCTGGCAGAAGGGTCACCGTCAGGCCAATGGGCCATTATGCCTCTCAGAGGTCTGGACAAAGCCTCCCTGGGAGGACATGTGGAAGCCAATTTCATGGCCTCAATCTAAACGGAAAAACCCAGAGTCCCTATTCCCACCCTACCAGCAATAACAACAGCATCCGATTCTGACTCAAGAGTGAGTTTCTGGCAAGAGGAGGGGACCATCCTAGCACTGGGGACCAGGGCTCCACGCCCAGGCCTGTACCATCTTGCTGCGGAGAAGGTCTCTGTCTCCAGGCCGCAGTGTGTCCCCCTGTGACTGGAGGCGCCAGGCCTTGTGGTCCTTCCAGGGGGACTGTAGAGCAGTGTATGTGACCCAAACCCCTAAAGAGACAGCTCTGCCAGTCGGGGGCCCCTGATCTGGGTCTCTGACAAGGAAGCCTGGACTTTGGGCCCCTCTTGGTTCACAGCCAGCAAACAGCAGTCGCCACCAGGGGGCAGCAGTGCGTAGGGCCTGGCACTTACTTGCTTGAGCCACAGGTTGGTCTCCATGATCTGGTTCACTTCATCCTGGAAAGAGAAATGAAAGTGGACAGGCGAGTCACACAACCAATGCTTGCTCCGGGAAGGCTCCTCCGGAAGCCCCGCACCCCGTCCCAGGCTCACGGCTAGCACTCACCACCTTCACCAGCTGAGACATGGACACCTCAAAGTAGATGATGACGGGGTCGGACACGTTGGCCACGGGCCGGATGATCTCATTGTAATCTTCAAAGAGTCGCTCAAACAGCCGGTGCTCGGCCTCTGAGGCACTGGCCCCTGAGGAGGCAGCCCTATCAGTCAGGGGCGGCCACGGCTACCCATAGCCCAGCCCTGGGCACCACCCAGCTACGGCCTCCCCTCCAGTGACTGGGGGTGCTCTTTGGAACCCCAGACTTTCAGGCTAGTCCTGCCCCCTTGAGTTGCACACTGAGAAACTGAGGTCCAAGAGGGGCAGGATCCCACCAGGTCACAAGCCCGGGCTCTGAAGCCGGTGGGAAGCCTGGCAAGCCGCTGTTGTGAGCCCTGCGAGCTCAGACAAGTGGTTAACCTACCCCAACCTCAGTTTCCTTTTCTGTCAAAATAGAGATTATAAGTGTAACCACCTCAAAGGTTATTATGAATGAAGCACTTAGCCTGGGGCTGGCGTGTGGTAAGAGCTCAAGGACTATCCTTACCTTTGCTGTCACTACGGTTAGGGCGTGGTGCAAATGCAGTCAGCCGAGGCACAGCCCCTCTCTGCTTCCAGGATGGAAAGATGACCCCAGGGGCAGGGCCACCCGGGCCCTGGTGTTCGGCTTCCCAGCCTGGGGGAGCCTGCAGCCCCAGTCCGGGCTCTCCATCATCCCACCCAGGGCCTAGTAAGGGTTTGGCCGCCAGGCCTCTGAGAAGCCAGGGCACCCCCACGGCTCGGTTCTTGCTAGGGTTGTCCTCACATCCTGAATGAGGACTCCGACCTCTCTGAAACCCTGGGGAGCCCCTTCGTTCATACCACCCTCCTGCATGGGCGAGGCTTGCTGGGTCAGCGTCTGCTGCTTCCCACTTACTGAGCAGGGGTAAGTGGGGGGCAGGGGAATCCTGAGGGAAGTCTAACCCAGCTCCTTCGGGGTCTGAAATAGGGCTTGGGCCGCTCCCCTGCTACTCTTCCCCAGAACGAAAGGAGGGGCCGCAGGAGCCCAGCTGGGAGTGCAGCAGAGGCCGCAGCACCGAGGGGCCGGTGGGAGCGCGCGAAACCCCTTGCACCCCCAAACCACTTGCAGCCCCGCCAAGGCCCCGCCCTGCCCTGCGTCAGCGCCCCCGGGGACCGCGAGAGCCCTTCCAGAGGGCCGGTCAGGGCCGGTTCTCTAGGACACGCACTGCCACGCGAGCTGTATTTAACTCACGCTAGTTTCGAACCGGGGCCTCGTGAAGTGTATGCAACTCACATCTCTCCACCTTGGGAGCCGCGAGCATGATTTTTCAAGTTGCATATAAGTCACTCACAGAAAATGATAAAAAACAACAAATTTTTCATTAAATTAAAAGGATCGCTTTGCTTTCGAAGTGCTTATTCTATTTTCGTGATAAAACACCACGACCCCAAAGAAAAACGTTCTTTCCCTAGCGCGGCAGTAGCGTGCCAGAGACAGGCGGGAGGCGCGCGGGCTCGGGGTCTCCCAGCTCCGCGGCGTGGGGGCGGCCCGCGAGGAGGGCTGCGCTCGGGTCCGCAACCTCTGCGCCAGCACCGGGCCCGCCCGGAGCCCTTCGACGCCCCGGGAGGGGAACCGCCGGGAGGGCCGCCCCGCCCGCCCCGCTGTCCGCGTCCCCGCGGTGCGTACCCGACAGCAGCAGCAGCAGCAGCAGCAGCAGCGCCGGCGGCGGCGGCGAGCGCGGGCGGCCGCCCATGCCGGGGCCGGGCGCGGGGACGGACGGCCTGCCCGGCGAGGCTTCGCGGTCTCGGCGAGCGCGGGCGCGCGGGGCCCAGGGCTGCGGGACTGGCGCCCCGAGCTGTCCCTCCGCGCCCGCGAGCCCCGCCGACGGCCGGTCCGAGCAGGTCTGTCCCCGCCGGGGAGGGGCCGAGCCGCCGTCCGGCTTCCGGGGCGTGCGCAGCTCGGCGGGGCGGGCGGGGGAGAGGCCCCGGCGCACCCTCCAGGGAGACCTCCAGCGTGTGGCGCCGCTGCTTGGTGAGTGTGGCAGACGTGATGCCGGCATGTTTTTCCCAGGTCCTTGCAGTTTGGGGCCCGGGGACCGGTCGGAGTCTGCCGAAACAGTGCTGGCCACCAATTGACAAAATTGCCGAGGCTCGGCGAGTGTCCCTGGACGTTTGTTACGCTGTAACATTCTCTATAATTTAGAATGTGTTTGAAATGTTCTTTAATAAAAAGTAGAAGACACGAAAAAGGAAACAAAATTTACATTGAGGTTTCATTTGCTCTCTTTTTTTTTTTTTTTGAGACAGAATCTCACTGTGTTGCGGGGGCTAGAGTGCCGTGGCGTCATCCTACCTCACAGCAACCTCAAACTCCTCTCGCCTCAGCCTCCCGAGTAGCTGGGACTACAGGCATGCGCCACCATGCCCGGCTAATTTTTTCTATATATTTTTAGTTGTATGCTTAATTTATTTCTATTTTTAGTACAGACGGGGGTCTCGCTCTTGCTCAGGCTGGTTTCGAACTCCTGAGCTCAAACAATCTGCCGCCTCAGCCTCCCAGAGTGCTAGGATTACAGGCATGAGCCACCGCGCCCGTCCGGAAGATTTTTTTTTTCAAGAGAATATAGACATCTGGGACTTGCATTTCTGCCTCTCACCCTTCCTCCTTCCTAATACTCATAAAATACAGGTGAAGATTGAAACTCCAACTGCCGTTTTGGACCGTGAAGCAACTTTGCAGTTGGAGGTCATTGCTAAGGTGGAAGAGCAGAAATTTACAACGAGTTTGGGCCCTAGGGACTGAAGCCACCACACCAGCCCTGGATTCCTGACCTGGGCTTGTTTCCTATGAAGGAAAATTAATCCTTATGTATTTAAAACAAAAACAAAAAAAAAAAACAGTTCAAAAATTTCATCTCATTATTTATTTGCTATCAATTACATAAGTAAAGTATGATGTAGGTAATTTTAAATCATTAC
>CAUYSK010125123.1:0-26675 GCA_963575035.1 Avahi laniger | reverse complement strand
AATGTAAAATTTTATCAGCTGTTAAAGCATTTGCAAAAACCACACATTCTACTTCAGCTTTATTGCACAATATCTATAAGAAAATATTAATTTTTAAATTAGAAAACATAAAAATGCTTTCAATATAGAAGAGACAATCTGATTTTGAAGACAATACTCTATAAGAATGTCTAATCAGAAAATAACAAACTTTCACAGGATACCAAACTGGACAGATGCTTCAGCAGATCGGGTACAAAGTACTGTTTAAAACCAGTCCAAGATACTTAATCCAAACTGTATCATCATTCTTCATTAGAAATCTAGACACCACTCAAGGTGGTTTCTTATACTTGAAAAAGTTGAGGCATTTTTCAGTGTTGAGCATTCTGAATATCTCTTACATATCAAAAACAACACTTCCAACTTAGCCATTTGCAGGGCTTTTTTTCCTTCATGCAGATTATCTCTGGCAACTGTTTTTAATGACTGTTCATGATCACTTTAATTTATGCTGATAGAAAACATCAAGTTAAATACACTTTTAAAACCTTGTCCTTTACAAAAATCAGTTTATAAATTTGCATCATAAAAATTAGTGTCAAGACCATCAAGATGGCCTTCATTTATTTATATGGTTGTATATTAGTTGGTTTTCCCAGAGTTGGGATGGCAGATGTCCCACTTTTCTGTGTAGTGTAATCAGGAAATAAATCCAAGCACTAAGCTGGAATCCCAAGACAGGTTAATAAGGCTGCATGATGGATTTTACTGGGATATTACCCTGGACCAATATACCAGTGTAGGTGTTAAAATACTGACAGCAAACCTTCGTGGGAATTTAATTGACCTCAGACAATAAACTTTGTTTGGAGATATAAAAGGAAAAATGTTCACATATACATTATCAATGGGGTTGTGTGTATCATAGAAAAGAAAAAAATCCTTATTTATTACAACAAGGATTCACCAGATTGATACATACATAGACTATTCATCTTTTCCTATTAAAGCATGTTGATTCAATATCAAGTGTTTTCAAGTTTATGCCTTTGTGGCCTGGGAAATTACATTTTGGAACTTATGGCCTGCATAAGCAAAGTCAAATACGATATTACACACTTGTGTAGAGAAAATGATTATTAAAATAGTGGTTATACACTAACAAGTTTGCTGTAAGTAGACAGAATTATCAAAAACCCAGATGCTTATAAAAAAGTTTGCATTATTTAGAATCTCTTCCTTAGGAATTAAAGCAGTTGCTTTTCTGGAACTGTATTTTTCAGAACTGCTCAAAGCACCTCATCCAGATGAGTGTTTTAAAAAATATATATAAAAAGTCTACAATGAGACTTCGAACATCACATATTTCACCTTTTATGGGCTTTTTATCATGTATCCCTTCCTTAAAGTCCTTCAGAATAAAATAAAAATAAACTCTCACATTCCATTAGAAAAAAATAGAAACATTCATGGTCTGAAAATTTTCTGGATTCCCCCAAAGCTTGCTACTATGTGCAATTTCCTCACATACCAGTTTTGAGGAAGCCTCTGGTCATCTATCATGGAATAGTCAGCTAAAAGACATGCCATAGAAAATTTACATTAATAGTAGTAAATAGATTAAAATCTATTCCATAAAATAAAAATGTTCTATGACTTCAATTTAAATACAGATCTGAAAAGCTAAAAGGAGGTTTTTTTGTTCGTTTTCAAAAGTGCTAATTATTATATTTACAAGTCTCTTCAATACATTATGTTCAATTCTTTGTAAAACTAAACCACCTTGTTTTAGGCACACTGCTTGAAGAGTTTCTAAGGAGCAGAAATCACTTGTCAATTAATCCAGCTTCCTTAATTTTACTGAAGAAGAATTTCTCCAGGATATTGGCACATTTGTAGTATTCACTCTCAGGGGGGTTGTACTCTTTGCAATTGGTAAAGACTCGCTGTAAGTCTGCCATGAATAATTTCTTAGACACGTAGTACCTATTCTTGAGGCGTTCACTCATGGTTTTCAGATCTGCACAGAAAAAAAAATTAGCCATCTTTGACTCCTTTTAAACACTAGCTGACAAAAGTGAGAATGGGAAAGAAATCTAGGTTGTTGGTTTGATTACATTTTTATCATCTCAATACTTTTCTTCAAGAGAAATTCTTATGATCAAGAACAGTTCTTAAATCTTATGTTCATTCTTTTGTGGGTTTTTTTTTATGTAAAATCACAGCCATTTTAACAGCAAAGGGACTATTATTAGTCATCTGGTTCAATCCCCTATTCAGCACAAGGAAGCTAAGTAGATTAGCAACAATAAGTATGATGAACTGACTACTGTTAGCTATTCATTCAGAATTACACAGAAGAGGCTCTATCTACATGGAGTAGAGCAGGTGGAACATTTGTATTAAATCATTTAATTACTTAACTCAAAACAATCAGACTGAGTTTGTTTTGCTAAATTCACAGTTGGTTTGGTGTTATATAGATAAAAATAGAGAAACTGATCATAAATACACCTGCAAATACATCGGTGACCCTGCATGTAAAATGGTTCAAATTAATTTTGCTTCGTGTTCCATCAATGAAATAAGAATGATAAACTTTATCTTCTAAAGCAAGTAAGCCTTGTGAGACTATTGTAAAAAATATTTTCCCAATATATCTACTTGCTTTAAATTGTATTATTTTACAAGTGAAAACAGTACTTCATCTAAACTGATAAGACTACACCAGCAAGGGTTTCTGCAACCCTCATTGTTAGGACCAATTTAAAGGATTCCATGCAGATTAAAAGATGCGAACATTTGTCTATTTACGGATCCCCGGTTGTCTTGGAGTCTGGCTCTATTGTTAAAAGTTACATTAACTATGTATGGAAAAATGAGTCAAAAAGGCTAAAAAAAAAAAAAAAAAAAAAAAAACCTGAATACCAATACACCAAATTCCCACTGTTATCAAATTTTCCAGAGGGAAAGAAACTTACAACCAAATACATTGAGATTATCATTTAACAAGATCAGTAAATTTATGCACAACATCCCAAAGTGGGAAGAAAGTCATTTGCATCAATAGCCTAAACCCACTATAAAATATCAAAGAAAAATATGGAAAAGATCTGTTTCTGCCCATCTCTTTTGATTAAATCTTATCTCAGTTATAGTGTATGTTATCACATCTGTAAATCCAACTTTCAATTTTTCTTTGTTCTCTAATTGAACCAGTTTAGAGGGAGAGAAAAATCTAAAAGTGTTAGGGTACACTAAGACTCAGCAAATCCCCCACTGTCTCACCCAAGTGTGACTGAACGGATCAAGATGTTCTCTCATTTAAGGAAGAAAGAACAATGAAATTGTGCTTCTCTAAGTAAAATTAGACATTTATATTTCTTCTACCTAAATGCCTACCACTTAAGATATGCTGCCCAGAATAATGTTAATAATGTTTTAGAAGGAAAAGACATGCAATCGAAAGAAAGGAAAGAAAGAAACAGAGAGAGAAAGAGAGAGAGAAAGAAAGGAAGGAAGAAAGAGAAAAGAAAGAAAGAAAAGAAAGGAGAGAAAGAGAAGAGAAAGGAGAGGAAGGAAGAGAAAGAAAGGAAAGAAGGAAAGGAAGGAAGGAAGAGGAAAAAAAGGGAGGGAGGGACAGGGAGAGAGGGAGGGAGGAAGGAAGGAATGAAAGTAAGGGGAGGCGGAATGAAACTTTACACAAAAAGTTTGTCCAAAAGATTTTCAAAATTTTTTTCTAGGAGGAGAGGGGTAAGAAGAGATGGAGAGAACCTAAAATGTAGCGGAAACAAACCAAGGATTATAGAAGTGTTTGGACCTTTCTGAATAATTATAACCAATTCTGAATACTTCCTTTCCGTGTTTCCTTTTTATTCTAAAGCTATAGATAGCATCTTTCTTCCTCCAGCCTTCTTAGGTTTTTTCCTAAGACCAAACGATGTGGGTTAAACACTATTTTTTAGTCACTAAAAAATAAAGTGACTAAATATTGACGGTGCCAAATATGGAGACACCATTAAATTATTCTATTTTCATTTCCCCTTCCCCCAACTTGGGAATTCTGGGTAAACAGGAAAACCCCACACAGCAATGCACAGGTGGTAAGAAGTCGCACTTGGGCCAGACTACACAGGCAACATCCAGTGAGTGACTCTCTAAGTGAAACAGGTTAGATCCCATCCATATGAGAGAAGAACAGAGAGAGGAGGGAAAGAAAAGCATATAGATGTATGTCTAGTTTAAGGAGTACAGGCTTCTGAAATCATTACTACAGCTACATAAAACATTCATGTGAAAATTAATGCCACAGAAAACACCTGAAAATAGTTTTCAGTTATCAAAGAGCTGATGGATCCCTATCGTTCTTCCTTTTCACATTTTAACACTTCCACAGTTCTCAGTACCTGGAACAGACTACAAGTAAAAAGAGAAGACTCTGGTTCTCTCCAAAAAATGGCCACATAACTTAAAAAGAAAACATTTCAGCTAGACGTGTGTCATCTGCACAATGCCAAACTGGTTTAATTTGGAGGCTCTCAACTGATGCAATTAATCATTCATTTTTAGCATGGTGCGGGCAAGGCACAGCAGCAAATTCCACAATGTGACATTTCTGAAGATATCTTTTTTGTTTTTGGATGTGGGAGAAAGCTTAAAATAAAGACTGTATACAGTGACACGAACAGTATCCACTAAGAGCATGGAAAATCAAGAACTGCATTAAGTAGAATTTCTCCCTCTGAAAGTACAGCAGTCAAGCAACTTAATCTAATTCTTTCATATCACCTTCAAAAATTCCTAAAGAAAATAGCCATTTCTGAAAAACAGAATCAAAGCATATCAAGAGGACAGCTTGATGACTTTCCATTTGCAACCAAACAGAATGTGAGCAAGGCTATGTCCAAACAGCCAGCTTTCATATCTAGCGCTGTCTGCAGTTTCCCTGGACTGGACTTTCTGGGTGGTGTTGTTGAATGTGTGTGGGTTCTAAAGGACAGCTGCAGGGTGTGTCTCAGGAACGCAGCCACCCACTTCTTTATCATTCTGCTCTGACATCGCTGTCCCTCCACTGGTACACGGGATCCCACCACCCCTCGTATACTTCCTACCCTACAACTGAGGAGTACCAATCAACCTCAGCAACCATTTGTCCCCCACACCGCCATCCAGAAAGTTGTAAATCTATACTTAGAAAATGTTAATGGCATTACCCATGGGGAACCTTATAACTTCATAATATCCCGGAGCTTCTGTTCTCTTCACAGGTTCCATGAAGGGCCAAGCGCTTTGATGGCTCTTGGGTAAAGAAAAAAGTAAGGTATCTAATATGGAAATTCCATGTGGGAAATCATTTCAAAATATTTGCATAAGGTGAATAAAGAGAATACCCACCTTCACCTGCTGGAGGATGCTCTTGAGCGTGCTGTAAAGCTGGTCAGGGTCTTTGGGCTCTTTACTTGAAAACAGTAAACAACAAGGAGCAATGATTAGTTTTTTACCCTCTTGCCAGCTGATTACTATTCAACTCATTCTTACAAAACTCCCAGACTGGAAACATTCCATAATTTTTTATAAACATCAAAGCCCACCAACTCTTGTATTAGTGATTACAATTAGTTAACCCTCTTTCTCTAAGTTGCTGGGAGGGGAAAAAAATCACTTCCATTAACATCCTCATGCCCATCACACTTACCTTTTTTCTTTTCCACTCGGTTTCCAGCCTGTCTCTCCTACACATCAACAAAATTAAACACTGAATGAGAACTGCTTTGGTCAGGAGGATAACACAGTCAATACTTATCAAAAACACAATAAATGACAACCATGCCTCAATAAAAGTCTATTTCTGGAAAGAGACTGAAATGAAGGTCATTTAGTTACTTCCTCATACAGCTAATAATACAAAGAATTCCAAGAGAGCTAACACTTCCCTACGTGTTAGAGTATTTTAAGCAGGAACTCCAATTTTTCAGAGGAAAGCATAAAAAACAAATATATCCAGTACTGTGGGGGCATGTGTATTTTTTTTTAACTATAAGTCAAATTTTTTGCTAATCACCATGTGCAAGAGTTAAGCTGTTATTTTAGGTTTTAACAAACTCTATCCTAGTCTCTATTTTCTCTAGCCAAAACCCTGCTTGTAATGCGAGATGGTTTAATGTAGCAGATAGAAAACACAGCCTGGAGTCCCACAGATCTGGATTTGATTTCCTACTCTTCTCCCTAAAGGACAACTTACTCTAAGTAAGTTACTTAACCTCTTGCCTTTCAGTTTATCAATCTATAAAACAGAACTCTAAAATTTAAGTGATATTATCCGTACTGACATTAGCTGAGGTATGTAAAAAAACATATATGAATGTCTGGAACAAGTGGGCATTCAATGATATGGTAGCTATTATGCCACTAATAGAGATTATATAGGGAAGTATTATAGGATTTCTGGATTTAGCAGTAAAAATAAGATCTGCTATAGAACAGGTGTAATGAAGTAATATATCTTGTCCAAATACAGTCTTCTTTTTTTTCTGGAGAATTTTAGTTTGTTTGATTTTGTTTTGTTTATAAAATCTTCAATATACTAAAAGAACCTGGATTTGAACTGAATAAAATGGCTGAATGATATCCAATAGCTTTTTTTTTTTTTTTGAGACAGAGTATCACTGTGTTGCCAGGGCTAGAGTGAGTGCCGTGGCATCAGCCTAGCTCACAGCAACCTCAAACTCCTGAGCTCAAGCAATTCTCCTGCCTCAGCCTCCCGAGTAGCTGGAACTACAGGCATGTGCCACCATGCCTGGCTAATTTTTTCTATATATTTTTAGTTGTCCAATTAATTTCTTTTTTTTTTTTTTTTTGAGACAGAGTCTCACTCTTTTGCCCGGGCTAGAGTGAGTGCCATGGTGTCAGCCTAGCTCAAAGCAACCTCACACTCCTGGGCTCAAGCGATCCTCCTTCCTCAGCCTCCTGAGTATCTGGGACTACAGGCATGCACCACCATGTCTGGCTAGTTTTTTCTATATATTTTTAGTTGTCTGATTAATTTCTTTCTATTTTTAGTAGAGACAGGGTCTTGCTCTTGCTCAGGCTGGTGTTGAACTCCTGAGCTCAAACAAGCCGCCCGCCTCGGCCTCCCAGAGTGCTAGGATTACAGGCGTGAGGCACCGTGCCTGGCCAATTTCTTTCTAATTTTAGTAGAGACGGGGTCTCGCTCTTGTTCAGGCTGGTTTTGAACTCCTGAGCTCAAACAATCCGCCCGCCTCAGCCTCCCAGAGAGCTAGGATTACAGGTGTGAGCCATGGGGTTTTTTAATAAATGTTCTTTTTTACTTTTGCTTTGAAGTATTTCTTCACCATTGGTCTTAAAGAACATCAATTTGGGTCTCAGATGGGAGCATTCATTTTATTTTGCCGCTGAATTTTTTTAATTAAGACTTTTTTGTCCCGAGAAATCTTTTGTGCTAATCTTGATTCTCTCTAATGTTCTTACTGATTTTTCATTTGTGCGGTTTCTCATCTACCTCCTTGATGAGTTCTGTGTTTTACTGGTTAACTATTCTGTTTGGTTTTCTTCTTGTTATTTTTCTTTGTCAAGGCAACTCTACAGCTGTCTCCTTATACTCTGAGCCCAACCTCAGGTCTAAACAAGACGACTATGCCTACCTATTCAGCTCCTCTCCAGTTTCCTGGGAGTCAGAGAGATCGGGTGTACTCCTTCAGTTCCAGTGAAGAGAACTAGCCTTACCAGAAAATAGAACATACTAAATGCCACTGTAATTCAGTCAATATGGCACTTGCACATATCAAGACAACTAGACCATTGAAACAGAATAAAGAATCCAATACGTGGGAATTTAATTTACAGTGAAGATGATATTCTGCCCTTCAGTTCAATATTCTAATATTCTATTCCTATTCAGTAGGAAAAGGATAGATGATTTAATAAATGGTGCTAATATGACTGTCTAACCGGCTGAATTATTATAAATCAAGTTGGAATACAAAAAGAAAAAGGAAAAAATCATATCAATAGGATGAGTAATAAAAATTAATCAATCAATTTTAGGAGAAAGTCTAGGAGACTTACATATAAGTCTAAGGACAGAGGAAAACCTGTGAGTTTCTAAGACAAAACAATAAGAAGCTGAAGAAAAGATAGACATATTAAAGTATATTGAATTTTTAAAAATTTTTTATAGAAACACTATAAGTAAAGAAACAAAATTTTGAATTGGAAACAGTATTAGTTAGTATTTATTGTGTACAAAAACCTTTAAATTGACAAGAAATTGGTAAATAACCTAATAGAAAAATGATGAAAGGATATGGGTAGGTAATTCACAGAAGAACAAATCCAAACGACCAAGAAACACAGGAAAAGTTGTTTAAATTCAGTGGTTGTCAGGAAAATGCAAATGAAAATAACAGTGAACTATCACTTTATAAATGTTTAAAAGAATTGTAATATCCACTGCTGTAGAGGAAACTGGTTAGTTACTAATACTTTGTTGCTGACAGAAATATAAATTTTTACAGCCTTTTTGGAAAGCCATCTGGCATTATCTTTTAAAAGCATGATGGGTCTTAGACTGATTAGTCACATTCCACGGAATTTATCCCAAGGAAATATAAACATGAATATAAACTTATACATGTGCATTGATATATATTGCAGCATTATTGTCATGGCAAAAAATAAGTATGAACAGAGTAGGGGCATATTTGAATAATCATGACACAGAAATTATTTCACACAGTGGGTTAATATGCAGTCATTAAAAAGAAGTAATTAATGTTAAGCTAGTTTACTTGGAGTGATATTCAGGAGGTTAAGTGGGAAGGGACGTAAAGTTTGTATAATATTCTATTTATATAAAATAATCAGCAAAAAACCTGATTATTTTATATATACAGGTGGTCCCCAACTTGCAATGATTCGACTTCTGATTTTTTGACTTTACAAGGGTACAAAAGCAATATGCATTCAACAGAAACCATACTTCTCTTGCAGTGCAGACTAGCAGCGAGCCATAGCTCCCAGTCAACCACACATTTTCAACTTAGGATATTTTCAGTTTACAGTGAGTTTATCATAACATCATAAACTGAAGAGCATCTGTATTTATATATGCATTTGGGTATGTTTATAATTGTATTAGCATGGAGAAAAATATGGAAGGAGAGATATTTGGTTGCTAACATGGATTAACTGATAAGGAGGGAAGATGAAGAAAGAGGGCAAGGAGAGACAAGTAACAAAATAAAAGGTCCTGCTTGTAAAAATAGCCTACAATATACCATGTATTCTTTTATGCATAATTATACATGTGTTTGTATATTTAGTACACTTTAAGTTAAAAATTTAAGAGACATTTTTCAACCTAGCAAATAATAAATACAAAATGATTGAATATTCCCAAACTCTTTTCTAAAAATCTTTCCAAATAATGAATATATAGTTATAGCCTTACTTAAAAGTAAAAGAAAAGCTACATCGATTTTCATAGCCCCCTTTAATTTTCCAATCTAATTACCTTAATATAAAATCTTTAAGTTATGTTTTCAAAAGTATGTTTTTAGTCAACATTAATAATTTGTAAATAAAAAAGGAAAATCCAAATGAAGCATTTCATTAATAATTAAATGGTTTGCCATCATTTATGATTACAATTTTTATTTAACTGAGTTTCTTGAAGTTCTTAACCTATCTTCAGTAGAATAATTTAGACTTAAATTATGCCTCATTTTAACATAAAGTTCTTCTAACTGTTGTTTTAAAATCTGTTTTAGCCTATCATTCTTCAAAGGGCTAATGCTATGTCCTTTTTCTCACAATCTCCTTTAAACCTGCTAACTAAAGCCTTATTCTAAGGGACAAAATAAGATTATTAGTAAAGATTTTTTTAGCCTAGATAAACTGATTGTTTGCTCCCTAGGCATAATTTATTTATTTCTTAACACTGTTTCTTAAGTTTCCAAAGTAAATTCATGCTCTCTCACCAAAATCCTCTAGCTAAAGCCTTCATTTCTGGTGCTTGTATTATTAATAGAACTCCTGAGACTATGATCCACACATTTTGAGGTCACTAAGAGTAGTCTGATAAACTGAAATTTGCTAATAGCTAATCATAGCCACATTTATTGATACCCATCTGCCAGATACTATTTCAGTCATATTACTTGTATTAATTACTTCAATTAATTTTTATGAAACCTACATGATAGTAATTATCTGCAATTAATAGATAAGAAACTGAGACATATGGAGATTAAGTAATTTACCTGTTATCCTCTTCTGAAATTGATGACATTTTGTGAAAATGAACTTGACAGATTAATTTTGCCTGATATAACTGCAAACTCTATAGGTGTTAAAAAACAATAAAGGAAACCTTTACCTATCTTCATGCCAGTCACTATCACATTTTTATTTTTATTTTCTGTTTTTTGAGACAGAGTCTTGCTTTGTTGCCCACATTTTTAAATATCTGTACGCTAGTTAAGTTTTAAGGAACCATCAAGATATTATATGATGCCAACAGAACTAAAAGTAGTCAAGTTAAAAAATTATTTTTATGAGAAATCCCAAGGGGAGGAAACGTTTATTCAGCATTCTCATCTCTAGCAATCCTTCTCTAAATGTCTGTTCAAATAAAGGAATGCATTTTATAAAGTTTTGCATTAAGATGGTCTTCTACTGATAAAATTAGTAGGTTTGTCAAATTTTATGCCATACATTTTAGAAGCAAAAGTCATAGCTGTTTGTAAGAAATGTAAATGACTATTTTATATATGCTTATAAATTTGTCATACAAGTAGAAAAGTTAGGTCTCTAGTGCAGTATTCAAATTATGTAGAATTTAGAGCAAGAATCAGCAATACCAAGAAAGCGAACTGTTTCCTAAGGCCATGATCTTAATCAGTAAGTAATGACCTATTAGAATGCTGAGGTCCATTTAGCAATATTTTCAGTAATGCATTCATATGCAGTTTTTTCAGTTGTTAGATTTTTCTTCTCTTTTATAATTTGACCCCTGTTTCCAATTTTATTTTCCATCTTCCCAAACCACAACAACCTATGCTGCAATTTTACAGAACTATTTAAGTCATTCTGTTACATGTCTGTACCGCTGTATATGTCATTTCCTCAGCTGGAAATACACTCCCTTTTTCTTCATTGTATGTCAAAGTCATATTTATCCTGTTAAACCATCAAGTATATTGGCTTAACATGGTTGAATAAAATCTTGTGTAGAAAAATTTCACAGTTATTTGTATTTGAGGTATAAAATTTTATACAATTGGCCCACAGTGAATAATTTACCCTTTAATACTCTTAAGAAATAGTATGTGATGATGGAAGGAACACAGACTTTGGAATTGTTTTCAAATTTCTGTGTGAGCTTGGGCAAGTTATGTAACTTCCCTGAGACATGGTTTCTTCACCTAAATAATGATTGAAATGTTTGCTGGCACAGATAAATGAAATAATGTGTGTAAACACTTAGCAAAATAATTGGATGTATTGTCACGAAAGGGTTAGGCTTTTAAGGCTCTGCACATTATAACAACATGTTTCACTTGGCTGTTTTAAAAGTGTTCACAGTAGGAAGATAATTGTTTTTAGTTAAGCCTGGTTCAAGATCACTTAATACAGAATTTATACCTAATTCACTAAAATTGTATTTATAATCCTAATCCCTTCAGAAGTTTCTTCTGCTTTCAGGCTGTTTATCAACTGATTTTTAAGACCTGTCATTGGCATTTTGACATGTTTATAGTGAACTACCATGATCATTTTAGAAATTGATACCAATGAGGCCAATTGCAAAATTATATATTTTTCTTGAAAGAGTAAAGAGACCAAATTAAACTCATACCAACAAAAATTCAGTAAATTCCAAAAGTGATATGTAAGTCACCTGTTTTGATTATTAGTAGAAATTACTGGGAATTTTGACCATAGTGTTAGATATTGACATGGTCATTAGCTACGGTAAGTTATAAAAGAGTTTAGATTTTAAAATATTAATAAAAATGCCATAGCTAGATATTCATTTGCAGTTACTACTTTTGTATAAATACTTTTTTCCTTAGATGACCTCCATCTTTTCAATTTATCCTTACTGTTTCTTTTGTTATTATGAAGCTTTTGAAACATTACCATATTTTCTGTTTTTTGAGAGATATCCATTCTATTTTCCTTAAAGACTGGGACAGGGAGAAATTACTTGAAGCTTGGATGTCCAACCCAGAGAACTGCTGCCAACGATCCGGTGTTCAAATGCCAACTCCACCACCAAGCGGGTATAATGCCTGGGACACGCTCCCTTCTCCAAGAACTCCAAGGACTACACGCTCTTCTGTCACCTCTCCAGATGAAATCAGTTTATCTCCTGGGGATTTAGATACCAGTTTGGTATGGTTTGGTATTCACTGTACTTCTCATAGCTTTGTTTTTAATCTTTTAATTTTTAAATGATTTAATATTAACCATGGAGCGTCTGGTTGTGTCCTTATAATAAAATCCTATACCCTTCTTTAAGGATTCAGTTTTTTTCAATCTTTGGTAAATCTTTATTATCATGGAATATTTCTGTGATCTCTGAACTATAGATTGAAAAATAAAAGGTTTTCTTTTCTCATTGCAAAACAGAAAACTTACAAGAGTTTGGGGAAAACATCAACTATATTTTCACTTAAAAATGCTAGTTGCTTAAAGTTTTAAATACAACATATTGAAATATTAAAAATTGAGTTTGTGATAGTCACTTTAGACCAAAAATAGAATATTTTTAATAATTTTTTGTAAGCTACTGATTTTTAAACATTTACAGTTTGTAATGATCATGTATTTGTTCCAGTAAAGCTTCTGGAGTTTGTCATCTAGCTGCACTTCCATAATAAATGTTTCCTTTTTATTAAGAAACTGTACTCCCATTGTCTGCATTTTTAATTGACATACCATTGGTGTTTTGTTATAGGAAATTTCTTGAGTAATTCAGCGACTCAAAATACGTGATAAATATGAAAGCACTTCTCATTTTATTTAAACCTTTTTGGAAAACAGAATTCTACCTCTATGCTTTACGTCCATAACATTATAAAGTTTGCTTCTATTAAGTCATTGTTTAGAAGATAACGTAGTTTTATAGCAGTGTTCCCTGGGTAGAAAGCCTACTTTGGGTATCCTGAATTGCTGTATTAAAAACAAAAATTTACTCTGTTTTTGTAGATTTTGAAGAGTAAGTATAGGGTGAAGGACGTGACACTGAAGTGGTTATTTTGCAACATGCAATTTGAGCTTGACCTGAGTAGATTGTTATAATTTGTTTCCAACTGCACAGTTGCTGGTTAATACATAAATTTGAAATTTAAGAGTTTGACTTTTACATTAAAACATTTAAATGTCAAAATAGTTTATAATGAGGTGGTCAGGGTATTTGTTATTCAACCAAAGGCACACAAACTTCAACTGTCCATAAAACTTTGAAACACTTAACTTTTAAAATTTATAATTACTGTTACTAGTATTTTTGCCTTTAAACTAATGAACAAAATGAATGTATTGTTCTCTCTTCAAAGTATAACTTTGTAAATCTTTGTTCTTCTTCATCTTCAGTGTGACATTTGTATGTGCAGTATTTCTGTATTTGAAGATCCAGTGGATATGCCCTGTGGACATGACTTTTGTAGAGGATGTTGGGAGTCGTGAGTATATGAGCAGTTCAGCATCTCTTACTGCATGTTAACACTCTGATTTGGTAATAAAATTGTTTGCTTTCAATATTTAATGATATGAATTATCTATATTGGTTTCTGGGTTACACTGAAATGTATTGCACTTTACTACTAAGGAAGAATATTTTTGTGTTGCTTATTTTGACATCTTCCCAGCTACTTAAATTAATGCTATTTGACTTAATATAAGGTACTTTGGGGAACAGAGCAGGTATATATATAAAAATAATTTTTCATAGTATTTTAATTTATATTAAAATAATCTAATGTAAATTTCAAGCTTATACCTAAATATCAAGACTCAGTTTTCTATCTTATATCCCAGAGATTTTAAGCATTTGTTTTTGTGCTGTCTCTGAATTTTTGTGAGAAGCAAATAGCCTTGAAAATCTGTAAGAATGTGAATGTTTAAAATTTCTTTTTAGTGAATTTAAAGTTAAATGTCTCTGCTAGACATGGTTGGGTATATATTACAAATGGAAAATTTGTTTTGCTTCTCATGTTTATGTCTGTGCCCCTTCCCATCACATTGCCAAGATTTATACTTTTCTCACCATCCATTAACTTTGCTCTCAGGTTGGACTTTTTGAGAGAGGTTTGTAAACAAATGAAGATCAATATAATGAACAATATAATGTTATCTCTGGAGATACACATAGCTTTTGTTTGATGACCTAAGTGAAGCATGTCATCAGTATTTAAGGAAATCTTAAAAATCAGAAGTTTTTGACCTATTTTTTCATGGAGTACTGGGTACCAAGTGTAGGGATCTGGGGAACAGTATGTGAGAGAGTAAAAACCTGAGCAAGTTTTCTGGTTTGTTTTTTTTTAAACAGCATTATTGGGGTAACACATTTAAAATAAAATAATTTTATAAGTTTTGATATATGTATGTACCCTCGAAACTGTCACCACCGTCAAGGTAAGTAACGCATCTGTCACTCCCAGCAGTGTCCTCATTTCCTCTTGACCCTTCTCCCTTTCTCAATCTCCCTCTTCTCTTTCCTCCTTGCTCCTCAATCTGTAGTCAGCCACTGAGGTGTCATTCTGGTTTCATTCTCAGTATGTTTTCTTTTTCTGTTTTCCAAATTGGAGTATGAGACAAGATTTCATTTGGAGGGGAAAAAAACTACAGCTTTTTAAAAAGTCAGAATAAATAAGAGTATGTGGTTGTTTTAAAATGTAACTAGATTCTACTCTCAGTCTAATTAGGTAGGATCGAATCAATGCAGCTGCTACAGGTAAACTAATTGGCAAGGGTCAGAGCTCACAATCCATAGGAATCCTTGACCTAGTTTGGAGGCATAAAATATTTCCCAGGTACAGTACTTAGCTTAAAATTGTTAACTGTACTGGTATTAGGAAGTATTACCTGAATTCTACCAAGGTAACTGTTGATCTTGATATCTATGTGAAAACTGAGCCCCACAGGGATTTACTTGAATTTTTTTGAACTTCATTGACCTTCCTCATCTAACTTTGATCAGAGGAACCATTTCCCATACTCATCACAACTAGCTATGCTAAGATTTAAATTTGAAAGATCTAACTATTGGTTTCCTTGCTGCCTTACCAGCCTACCTAGAATTCTTCTCCCCACCCCTGCCAATTCTTGTCAAATCAAGCATCAGTAAAACAAGTTTCATGTTGGGTGATTCATATGTTGATAAAAATATTTTTAAATGCATTTTTATAGGCATATAGAAAAAGAAACTGTTGTCTAAAAAATGAGAAAGAATTTTTAAAGGTCCTCAGATAGTTTGAAAGCCCCTCAATCTAACTTACTCTTCCCAACCCTTATCATATTAGTCCAACCAGATATTACTACTTTAAAGCAGTGGTCCCCAACCTTTTTGGCACCAGGGACCGGTTTCATGGAAGACAATTTTTCCATGGACCCAGGGCAGAGGGGTGGGGGCGAGGAATGGTTTTGGGGTGATTCAAGCACATTACATTTATTGTACACTTTATTTCTATTATTATTACATTGTAATATATAATAGAATAATTATACAGCTCACTATAATGCAGAATCTAATGCTACCACTGATCTGACGAGAGGCAGAGCTCAGGCGGTGATGTGAGCAATGGGGAGCGGCTATAAATACAGTTGAAGCTTTACTCACTCACCCACCTCCCAGGGGTTGGGGACTACAGCTTTAAAGCATCTGTGCCAAGGGCTTAAATAAAAGGAGTTATTATTTTCTACCTAGAATAGAATTTCCTTCCTAATATTGAAGATACAAGCTCAGGTTCTGGATATAATAGACTACTGGGTTGTGAATTCCAACTCTGCCATTTATTAGATGTTGATTTAAGTAAATGGTAACCTGCCTGTGCCTCAGATTCCTAATCTACAAAACGGTGATAATAGTAAGTACTTCATAGGATTATTGTCAGTTTGTTAAGTGACTTAATGTATGTAAAATGCTTAAAACAAGGCCTTGCACATAATAATCACTCAGTAAATGTTACTTATTTAATCATCTTCCTAAGCATTCTAATAAGCAGAGAGAGCCTATCTGTGATATCATCTGTGGAACTGACCTACAAGATAAAAATATGGATAAGGTTGCCCCAGATTTATCTTTCACTGACACTCATCAACTCCACGTTGCAGTCATAAATTTAGTGTAAAATTATATCTTGTTGAGAATTAGTAACATGTCTAACAGGGAACTGATCCTATTTTCAATGAGGTCTTCTCAATTCTGTCATTTAATTCTCTGGAGATGATTAAATCTGCTCTTATATATTTATAATGCATGAAATTCAAACATCATGTAATAAGTATGTCTATGCAAACTATGCACTTTGATAAGGGGCTATAAATAATATTAAAATAAACTATATCCAACTTTCCAGGGAACTTATTCATAGCTAAAAAGAAGAGATTCCTGTTGTGAAAAGGGAACTCTACAGTTAGCAGTTCTCTAAATTTTAGTCTTGAGACCTCTTTATACTCTTAAAAATTGTTGAGGACTCCAAAGAGCTTTTGTTTATATGGGTTATATCTATCCATATGTAGTATATTAGAAATAAACACTGAAAATATTTAATATTTATTAATTCATTTAAAAATAACAATAACAAACCCAATACATGTTAATATAAATAACATTTACTATGAATAATAGCTATTTCCAAAAAAAAAAATTTAGTGAGAAGAGTGGTATTGTCTTACATTTTTGCAAATCTCATTATGTTTCCTTCACATTTCTTTGCACAGAATACGCAGAAGATGTGTACTGAGGGTCCAATTTTAATAAAATTAATTATACTTATTCCATCAATTTGCTTTAGCCAAAAAGCAAATAAAGTCTTAGTACTATTATGAAAATAGTTTTGACCTCATAAACCCCCTAAAAGGTATCAGGAACCCCCACAGCTTATATTTTGAGAACTGCTACTCTACCTGCAGCATTTCTTCTGAGTGTTTCATCGCTTCTCCTGCCAATATATTTTCCCTAGTATCCACAGTAATACAAATAAGTTTTAACTGGAAACTGACATATTGAATGCCCTTTCATTGGACTATATCAGAGTTTTGTGGAGACGGTTTAGTTTTTAAACCATATTGAGAATAGAAGGAAAAATTGAAAACATGTTGAATTTAAAATGCCTGTGTAACATTTAAGTGAAAATACCCTGTGTCTACTTAAGATATATAGCTAAGGAGGGAGATCTGGGCTTTAAATTTTGGAGTCATTAGCATATAGTTTAAGTTAGCGGTGTTAAGGTCACCCAGGGAGATTATATGGAATGGGAAGGGAAGAATTTTGAGGTGAAAACCCAGGAAACAATAAAATATAAAGGATCAGGAGCAGAAAAGTCACTAGTGAAAAATGAACAAGGAGCTATCAGAGGTAAGAAGAATGCCAAGAAAGAAATGAATTCCTGGAAGCCAGAAGGAAGAGAGAATTTGAAAGAAGGAACTGTTCAGCTGGGCAAGAAGGAACTATTCTCTGATGCACCAGAGAAGTCAAGGAAAATAAAATCTTAGAAGTCTTGAATAAATTGGGCTAATGAGTAGTCATTGTGGCCTTGTTGAGAGCCAGCCACCAACGAAGACATGATGGAAGCCAGAATGCTACAGTTCAAGAAGTGAATGGAATGGACTTGAGGAAGGAATGACAAATCATCATAAACTATTTTGTTAAGAAACTTTGATGTGAAAGAAAAGGAAAGTAGAACTATAGAGGGACATTTGGTTAGAAACGATTTTCAGGATGTGAAAAACTTGACCATGTTTGTTGTGCCCAAGGTAAGAGCCATTAGAGAGTAAGAGAGAAAGAGGATAGGTTAATGGATAGTGCAAGTCCCAGAGCTGGCCAGATGATGTGAGGATTAGCCTGGGAGTAAAAAAGGAAGCCCTCTTTCACTGAAATGAGTGGGAAGAGGGCAAAGATAGCTACAGCTACTACTAAAGATACCACTAGGTTTTGTGGTAGAGAGGACTTCAAGAGGGATAACTGCCTAATGGGGACTCTGTTTTCTATGAAGTGCCAAGAGGAGGGTGTGGAAGAAGATGATGGAGCAGGTCTGATGAGGTCTCAGTAAGGTTGATTTTTTTTTTTAAGTGCAATGGAATTAAGAGACTGAGAGAACCAAAAGAAAAAGATACTATAGTCAGAAGAATAATCAAACTGTTGATGGTGATGACTAGAGAGTTGTAATTTAATTGCCTGATTTTCCATTTATTTTCTTTAGGTGTAAATGTTAAATCCAGTATGCAGTAATCTTCACTTCAAAAGTTTGTTTCTTGCTTTTTCACAGGCATTATCAAACAATAACAATAGTAATCCTTGCTAAAATTTATGAATTCTTACTCTATGCTAGGTACCATGCAAATTTTTCACATATATAATCCATTTAACAACACTGGGAAGTGCATATTATTATCTCCATTTTACATATGGTAAAACTGAGGCTCAGAACAGTTAAATAAATTACTTAAGATCATGTAACTTATTGGTGGCAACCTGGAATTTTCTAACTCAAAACCTTGCGCTTAACCGCTTAATCTAACCTTGGGCTGGATTCCTGCCACTTTACAGAATGCCTTTTCTTTACTACCTCAACTAGTGTACGTAAAACAAGATTTAAAACTCATCTTAATATTCATCTAGATGAAATATTATGTGAAAACCTTTTCTTCAAAAAGTCATGCTGTATTCTAAAGTCACCCCAAAATATTTTGAATTATCTGTGGTTAATTTCTATGCCATCACCCCCTTTAATTTAAAGGTGTAGAATATTGAAAATTGAATATGACCTTTCCAAACCACTTGTTTCTGAATTTTTAATGTTAAATAAAAATATTGTTTCAAATTTTTAGAGAGGATAAAGCAAAACAGAAACATGTACAGTTATATAAAACCTATTAGTATATGTGTATGTATATGTATATACATATATATTCCTATATAAAATGAATGGCTCAGCAGGTAATAAGTATTATAATTGATATGCCATACTTTGTATTATTTTAATTATACTTTAACAGAAAATTCAACATAAAGAAAAAATTCTTAGAATGTACACAAAACTTATGTGCTTGCCCTTTTGCTCTCAATTGATAATTTTAATAGGTTTTTAAATCTGAAAATTCAAGAAGGCGAAGCTCACAACATTTTCTGCCCCGCATATGAGTGCTTCCAACTTGTGCCTGTGGATATCATAGAAAGTGTAGTTTCAAAGGAGATGGACAAACGATATCTACAGTTTGATATTAAGGTATGCTGCTAACTATCAATCTGATTTCCATAATTTTAATTTTATTAAACTTTTATAACATGCAATTTAATTCTTTTTGTTTTATTTTTGAAAACACAAAATAATGGCGCTTTTGTTTCTTAGAAAAGTTCCATAAAGATATGGTGACGTTAAAGTTTTAAACTATAAAGCATTATTTTATAATAACAGGAAAAGTGAAAGGCTAAAGTATTAGTCATTTACAAAAATAAAATAAAATTATTACTCAGAACTATTTACAATTTTCCTGTTGTGCTTTTATAACTGATCAAGATAATGTTCAAATTAGATAGTATCTACTTTTAAGTTTTCCAAAAGATGTTATATTTTGTACTCCTAAATGTAAGTATTTAGAAATAAAGATTCTCACTTAGGAAATTTATTATTTTTTATTCCAAATAGTAGTTTCATACAATGAATTATGATGTTTCTTTCATCTTTTTTTCCTGTCTTTATCTTCATTCAAGAGTTATTCAGAAGGGTATGAAAGTTACTTTCTTTTTTGTGTGATTTAAAAGTTACATTTTAACTGCCTTGTATAGATTTTTCTAGGTCCAAATGCTAATATGGGCATTTCTAAAAAAGAAGTCTAGCTCCTTGTAACCTGGAAGGCATCATAATATTGATTTTTATGTATTATTGGGATAACATTTAGAAAGTTACTGTTCTAATACAACAAATAATTACACTCAAGATTCTACTTATATTTTATCAGAAAACTAACACATTGTATAAGGAAACATTTTTAAATTACACATTTTCTGTGTGAATAATTACATTTTTACTTTATCATCATTCATCTGGTTTTTAGATTAAAGAATATATAAATTTTAAAAAATCATGTTGTTACTAAGTAAATTGCCACTTTCTCCTTAATAATTTTTTTTCAGTACTTTATTGGACTGTTTTAAGTATTTTTTGAGAGACAAACAACTCTTGTATTTTATTTCATTCTTTTTTTTTTTTGCTTTAAAGTAAAGTAAATTACCATAGAGGTTCATTCTATATTACAATTTGGAGTTGAAATACTTTTATGCTTTGTTACTGCTATTTAAACAGGCCTTCGTTGAAAATAATCCTGCTATTAAATGGTGTCCTACTCCAGGCTGTGAAAGAGCAGTCAGACTAACAAAACAAGGTTCAAATACATCTGGATCTGATACACTCAGCTTCCCACTGCTGAGAGCTCCTGCTGTGGATTGTGGAAAAGGACACCTCTTTTGCTGGTTAGTATAAGACAAGTTGGAATCAGCCTAGCCACCTTTCTAACAGTTTTTAAGAGACTTTGTGTTAATACCTTGAATCAGACTGTAGTATGCTTGATATACTTTATTTTTAAAAATGTGTAATAAGTAGAAACAGTTCCTATTTATCCACACTTATTTTTTAAATATTGAATTCTCC
Organism: Avahi laniger; assembly: GCA_963575035.1. NCBI lineage: Eukaryota > Metazoa > Chordata > Mammalia > Primates > Indriidae > Avahi > Avahi laniger. Next base: position 5,796 of record CAUYSK010125123.1, on the reverse strand, counting down.
CAACAATGCTATGAATTGAGTGCTGTTATGCCCATTTTACAGATACGGAAACCCAGGCACAAAGAAGTTCCCCATGGTTATGCAGCTAGGAAATAGTAGAAATGAGATTAGAGCTCAACTATTTGATTTTAAAGCCTATGCAGTTAAACTATAACACCAAATTGCTGACCATAGATTACAAAATATTTGTAGTTTAACTTCTGTCCTTAAAATGTAAGCCTCTAATAGTGATTCTTAACCAGGGGTACCCAGAATTATTAAGGGTCTTTTCCAAATTTCTGTCCTGGGCCTGAACAAGTGAGATTTTGATTTAGTAGGTTTTTGAGTGGGGCTCTAATTAAAAAAAAAAAAAAAGAAAAAAAATCTGCCAGGTGATCCTAATGCACAGCCCTAGTTAGGAACCAATGACTATAGGCTTTTTGTGTCTTGTGTTTTGTTTAGTTTCTAGTGTGTAGTAAGTATGAACTGATGATAAATCAGTATTGCAAAGGATATGTAACTCTGTATACTTGTGTGGCTATGTTTGTCAGCCATCAACATTCTGCTTTATTCAGAGTAGATTTGATTAACTGTTTGGTTTTAGTTAATTAAATGATCAAAAAAGAAATAGTATTTATTCTGCTTTTTGCCCATTTCCAAAATTATCACATATACGTGGATACACTTTAAATGGATATGAAACTCTAGCCTTTACTTTTATACTTATCAGAAACCAAAATCTAATCATATTACTGCTAGGTAATAGAAAATATATTCCTACCTTGACTGGTCTATTACTTATCCTGGTCATCATCATTAGCTAAAAATATTTATTGAATTGCCAACCTATGCATAGCAGCAAACTCTAAGTCAGGAATCAACAAATTATTGTTCACACCTATTTTTGAAAATAACATTTTATTGAAACACAGCCATGCCCTCTCATGCCTGTTTGTTTATGTATTGTCTGTATCTGCTTTTGGGTTATGACAGCAGAATTGAGTAATTGTAACTGAGACTGAATGGCCTGTAAAATTCAAAATATTTACTATTTGGCCCTTTGCAAAAAATTTTGCTGACCCCTGTAGTAGATGCTTGGATATTGTGATTAATGAAAGGAAAACCATATTACTACTTTCATGACTAAATGAAACTAAGCAAGTAAAATAGTAACAAAATACTGAGCAATAGATTATATCCATACGCTTTAAGGTAAATTTTTAAAACATTTAAAAGACAAATTCCTATTTTTAAAGTTTTACTTTTGTATTATTCAGTAGTTGTTTCCTAACTTCACCTCATTACCCCACCATGAGAAATAAGGCTTGAGCTTTACTGAAGTGAGAAGGGAGTTAATGAATGCACATGAGCTTAATCATTAACAAATAAATGATATGTAGATTAATGTGAACCTACTTTACTACAAAGTAAGAATATTAAAGTAATAAAAGAGCTTTCTCTTCTGAGTCAATGTGGGGTTTCTTGAGACAATTAAGCTCTAATACCATAAGGCACCCACTGTATACATCGTATGCATCTTGAATGCTGCTAATTATATATCATCCTTGGCAAAATTGAGAAAAATTGTCACATACCATGAATCATTCTGAGTTCTGTGGTTCAGATGAGGAATCCTGGTTGAGAAAGGCTGATTGAGAAGGTTAGTTGGAGAAACTACAAACAAACAAGGAAAACAAATGAGTATTAATACAGTGTCTAGGAGATAAAATAAAAGGACAGCATTTGCTAAAATCGGAAAAATAACATTTTTAAGAGAAAAGACAAACCTGTCATTGACATTGTCTTCTTAAGCTCTGTGGTTTCTATGGTCTAACCTTTACTAGTTTTCACTGTAGTTTAGCTTTTACTTTCTTATATTCTTCCCTGTTTTCTTTGTATGCTGCAAGTAATGAGATCGATATGACTAAAGATAAGGAAACTAATGGAGAAACCTACCAGAATGGGCCAAACTCTAAAACCTACATATGTATATGTGTGTATAATCATAGATAATGCTATAAACTGAATTTCCAGACCAACATTCAGAGAAACGTATCAGCTTCCTCTTTCTCATGCCCCAAAATCAAGCTGGTTATACTCAAGATCAACTGGAGACTATATACCAAGATCACAGGCCCCACTTTGAATTTTACCCCAGTTCAGGGATCTGTGTATGTCCACATGGACAAAGGTCATATTTGCTAATTATTTACTCATAAGGGTAGTAGAGAATTTAACAGATAGAATCATCATTTTCTGGACATAGCATCTGAGGGGGAGAGAATAAGGTGACTTAAATAAATATAGATTTTAATAAAGGACAAACTCAGATTTAAGTTCTTCAACCTAATTTTGTTACCTTTCAGTTTTGATATTTATTAAGCTATAGGATTGTGATAGACACACACACACACACACACATTTTCTCAGATTTTTACATTGCCTACTTCACCTCTCTAGGTATTAATTTACAATCCCTGTTTTTTTCATTCTTAGCTTACTCTTAATCGTATAGTATAAGAGCTTTAACTGTAATAAGGAATTCTAATTAGAAATGGTCACATGTTTTCAGCTGCCTTTATCTCTTCAATAAGAAGCAAAATGTGCTCATGCAAGAGAGATCTTTACAAAATAAAGACATGTAATTCTGGTTTTGCTTCTTTCCTTCTGCAAAAAGCTCAGAGTAATTCTCTAAAGAAGATTACAAAAATCACAACAAATGAAAATAATTTTTTCTTTTTAAGAACTGCAAGTAACAGAATCAGTTGAGCCAGGCCCAAGAGATGTCTGCCTGCATATAACGGAATATATTCATTGTTGGAGAGGAGTAGTAGTAATCAGCATTTACCTTCTCACCACAGTATAGCCCTTCATGTTGTAACTTGTTCATCAAGAAGTTCTGTGCCCCTCGTAACTGAACCTAGAATACCTTCTCCCCCTAGCATTTATAACTATAATTCGTCCAATCCAGGCAAAATTATTTCCAGATGTGTTCAAAACTCAGCTGGACTCTGACTTGAACCATGACCTTTCCCCTTAGTTTTTTTTTGTTTTAAGTAGAATATGTTTATTTTTGTATTAAGCAGAATATGCTACAATGTAACTTCTCTGCCCTCTAAACTGACACAAAGTCTGTCTTCTTTGAGACAGCTCTTCAAAGACTGGTTGTCAAAGATACTTCTTGGCCACTAAAATCCTGATCTGTCAAGAGAATAGTTCAAATTTAACCTGGTAGAATGGTCATTTTTTGCCTTTCTTACTTCAGAATGTCCTCAGGTCTATTTTAATCCCCAGTATCTCTGTTAGAAACTTAGAAACTTAATTGAAATTCCTCTTATAAATCAATAGACAGTAAAACCTTTTATAGTTATTCACTGAAATTGGCTGGCAGGTATATTCTAAATAATATGGTGAGGTTTTTAGTATATCACCCAACAGTGGAACATTTACTTACTGAAACTATGCAAAGAAACCTTTTAAAATAGTGTCACCACCACTAAGAAACAAATTTAAACCTTGATAGGAAGGTTTGAATTGTGATACACAAGTTGAGAAACCACAGTGTTCAGTTTCTAGTCCACTTAGATTTCCAGTGGATCAGAGTACGATGTATAGACTTGTCAGGTGTTTGGGAAAAAGTCTGAAAGTGAATGTCTTTGCATTAAAGTTGTCATCAACTCATTCTGTTTTCTCTGTACCCACAATAAGGATTTTGAATAATATCTATTCCCTTGTTAGGATCATGAGTCTTAATTGAGTTAAAAGCAGTAGTTTCATGCTTCATCTCCATCTTCATGGACTCTACAGGCAAAGAAACTCTCTCTAAGAGTCCTCCGAGTAAAACAGATTAAGTAATCCTTTTTTGTGTACCTAATAGTTGTATCTTGTCCTCTCTTGCAAAATCAGTCTTAAACTCTTAGCTTAATAGCTCTAGTTAAGGAAAAAAAGATTTTTCCATATTGGCAGTATCTAGCTATTTACGTATCAGAGTTCTGCCAACTAACAGAAAATTCACCAGCTCTTCACAGGCCCAGAAATAAAAACATGATGCTATTTATTTGGCAGTTCACTTGTAGGACCTTGTTTAAATATCATGTATGCTCTATACAGAGTAACATAACCACCTAAATAAATATTCCTTGATAATTCAATTCATCAAATTTCAGTAGAGCACAGATTGATGTAAATCTGGGAGATACAGGGTCTGCCTTTGAGACTTAGCTCTGCCTCTAAACTAGCTGTGTAGTTTGATGACAAACAAGAATCCTCTTTTATAATAATAGGGTAATAAAATAGAAGCCTTCTTATCTGATATGGTCAGCATCAACATGAAGACTGCTAGTTCCAGAGCCAAACTATTTAGCTTCAAATTTTAGTTCATTTACTCACTGCCTGTATGACCTTTGGCAGGTCACTGAACCTCTCTGTGTATGCAAAATTGGGACAGATAGTACCAATTTCAAAGAGTTGTTATGAGAATTAAATGTCAGTACATGTAAGGTATTTAGAACATTGCCTAGTATACTCAAAAATGTTAGCTAAAGGGGAGAATCATAAAATTGAAGATTTCTACTTAAGTCACTCAGGATTGCTCATTAAATAAAGTTCTGAAATGACATCGAACTGAAATTGCCAACATCTTTATAGGAATTTCTTCCATTGAGTAATGAGGCTTGAAACTTTAGTGGAAGGTTTTTCCTTTTCTAGAACCCTTTAGAGCCACTCTGTGTTCCTGCCAACAGTTGTATGTATTGACATATTTACAAGGAAAGAGCCATTCCTTGATCTGTTGATATTAGGTTAACTATCCAGTCATATTTGAACTGGGTTGAGGACTTTAGATTAGGTATTTTTTTCTTTGTAATCTTTTACCAAGACACTTTTTTTTCCTGAATAAACCCACCTTATTGGTGTTTCTAGCTAAGATTCAGCTGGCTATGTCCTCAGAGTCCCCTCCCTATATACTTGTTTTACTGACATTTTGAGATGCAGTTTCAACAAGAGATACTAGGTCCTTTAAAATACTTGTCACCATTAATTGGTTAAAACTTTCCTCAGGAATTTAGCATTCTAGTGCCTTCACTACTTTTCTCAGAATAACCTCTCTTCCCTGCATTGATAATCCAGATTGTCATTCACCTATTATGGGTAGTGGCATTGTTATTTCTGTACTCTGAAAAAATCCAAGCTTATTCTCTCATATGCCTTAGTTTTCAAAGATATTCGATGGTATTAAATGACAACCTGTCTAATTTACAGTCCTTGCTGTATCTTCTCTTTTATTTATAAGCTGATTCTTTTTATACCCTCTCTTAGTATTGCATTGAAACTAGTAGAAACTGTGCTAACCTGTTAAAACACCATGAAATAATGCTACTGATAGGACTGGGAACCAGGAAAGCATCAGATCTGTGTCCTCCTGTGAGTTTCTGGAAAAGAAGACCTGTTGCTATCGAATGCAACATAGCCTCAAAGAGCCAAACACACTGATATGCAAGTATGACCTTTTGAGGAAGTGGCTTTTTTTTCAGACTCTATTTGAAAACTTTGGCTTTTTTTCCCTTGTGATTTTTTTTTGGTGGGGTGGGTCAGAAAATGTTCTCACAGCAGAACCAGTATACTAGTATTTTTTTTTTTTTTTTTTTTTGAGACAGAGTCTTGCTCTGTTGCTGGGGCTAGAGTGCCGTGGCATCACCCTAGCTCACAGCAATCTCAAGCTCCTGGGCTCAAGCAATCCTTCTGCTTCAGCCTCCTGAGTAGCTGGGACTACAGGCATGCGCCACCATGCCCGGCTAATTCTTTTATATATATATATAT
>CAUYSK010125117.1:0-28375 GCA_963575035.1 Avahi laniger | reverse complement strand
CGCCACCGGTGTGTTGTGTGCAAAAAAAGAATAAAAGCTTCACTTTTACCCCAGGGCGGGGTCCTGGTCCATAGGGAGGCCACTGCGTTGGTGCTCTGGGACGTGGACCCTAGCTCGAGCTAGCAAATAAACTCCTTTGCCCTTTGCATCCTCGGTGACTCTGCCTCTCTGTTCCTGGGGCCCAGGGCAACTGGATCTAACAATATGAAAACATATCCATAGAATACAAAGTGAAAAAAAGCATGCTGTAGGACAGTCTGTGTAGTATGATACTTTTATTGTGATAAACGATTCTATGAATGTATGTTTATGCATATCACTGCCTGGAAGCATACACCAAACTATTAGGTCATTAAATATGAAACGTCCGATTTCGAACCAAAAGTTTATTGTATCTCAAAAAAGCAGTATAATTAAAGTATGCACCTAAATTATTGACACAGTACTATCAACACACAGTTTTGCCATCTTAATGGCTCGTTTATGCTAGCAGTGAAGAAGCCTGGAGAACGAGTGGCAATAAAATCATAAAAGGTGTTCACATCTTGTTGAGAACTGAATATTTTTCCTTGCAAGAAGTGGTTCAAAGCCTGGAAGTCAGGTGGTGCAAACCTCTGTAGTTTGAGCAGCGTTGTCTGTGGGACATGTGGTTGAGCACTGTCTTGCAAGAGGATTGGCCTGTCTGTATTGATCAATCTTGGCTGCTTAATCGCAAGCATTCTCATCATTTTGTCTTAAGTGGTTGCAGTAGACATCCACTGTTATCGATTGACCAGGTTTCATGAGGCTGTAATGTATATAATACCAGAACTGGACCACCAAAAAGACACTATTAGCTTTTTTTGATGAATATTCAGTTTTGGACTGTGTTTTTGGCACTTCATCTTTATCCAACCATTGTGCCCAATGTTTGCGATTGTCAAAAAGAATCCATTTCTCATCACACATAACAATAGCAGAAATGGTTTGCCTTTATGTTGTGACGACAAAGGCAGGCAAGCCTCAAGAGAATTTCTCTTCTGACGCTCATTTAATTCATGCGGTACCCATCTGTCCAGCTTCTTGACCTTGCCAATTTGTTTGAAATGGTCCGGTATTGTTGGAACAGTAACATCAAACACCTTGCTGCTAATTCTCACACAGATTAAGATGGATTCGCTTTCACTATAGCTTTCATCTCATCATTATCCACCTTGATCTCACGTCACCCACGTGGATCATTTTAAAGATCACCAGAACGGAACTTCTCAAACCACGGATGTACTGTGCATTAGCCACATCCTTCCCAAACACCTCGTTGATATTTCAAGCTGTTTGCGCTGTATTGGTTCCATGACGGCTCATATATGAAAATAACACGAATTTTTGACTTATTCATGTTTTCACAAACACTGCTTTAAAAAAGTTTTGAAAGATAATCACAAGCCAAACCATTTGTTCGAAAGAATAAGGATATACCTTCACAATAACAATAAAACAAGAAGTGTCAAAGTGAAATGTCAGAGATATCAACTGTCTTAGTACTTAAGGAAATCAGACATTTCATACTTAACAACCTAGTATTAACAGCAGTTGCCTCTGGCAAATGGGACAGGGCTTTCAGGTTTTATTGTAGCCATATACACATTATTTTGATTCTGAATTCATCATTTATTTACTTACTCAGCAATACTTGCTGGGTACCAAATATTTGTCAGGGACCGTTTTGGGAATACAGTAGCAATTAAGTTTTTTTAAAAAAATGAGACCTCTGGAGCTTACATTCAAGTGGGAAAAACATGCAAATATAAATGAGAAAGGTAAACTGTATATTATGTTAAAAAGTGCAAAAGAGAAAAGTACAGCAGAGAAACGAGACAGTAATGTCCCAGCAGCTGCTATTTTAGATATAAGCCTCATTAAGAATCACACATCAGTCAAGAAACGAGGTTGAAGAACACCTGAATAAAGAACATTTGGGCACAAGCGAACAGTAAGTGCAAATGCCCTGAGGCCTGACCTGTTCTGGAAGCAGGGAGGATGCCTGGAGCTGAGTGAACACAGATGACGGTGTCACAGTAGGGAGGAAAAAGGGTGCCACATGTCTTACCTGGCGTTGAAAGCCACTGTGGACTCTGAGTGTGATGGTGATCCACCGGAGTCTGGAATAGAGGACTGATATGATCTGACTTTTAGAGCTCAACAGGAACACTCTGGATTCAGTGTTGAAAACGAATGGAAAAAAGAAGAGAGCGCGAGGGCAGAGGCAGCGAGTTCAGGAGAAACAAAAATAATGCAGGAGAAATATAGATAATGGTACTGTGTGCAAGGATGGCAGCAGTGGAAGTGGCCCAAAGTAGCGAAACTCTGGATTCATTTTGAACATAGAAGATTTGCTGTCAGATTGGATATGTCATAAAAAAAAAGTATCAATGGTGTTTCCAACATTTTTAATTTAGCAACTTTAATCCATCCAATTGCTTAGCAATTGAGATGGCTAAGTTTGAGAAAATGACAGATTTGGGGTAAAGGAATCAGTTTTGTCTGAATCTAAGTTTGGGATATCTGGAAGATGTCCGCATAGGCGGTTGCAAATGTGTGCCTGAAATTCAGGGAAGGAAGATGGAATATATATATACACATTTGGGAGTGATTTGCATATAGATGATCTTTAAAGTTGTGAGACTGAGTGAGGATGCCAAGTCAACAGATGTAGCCCTGAGGCTACCAGACCAAGCCTTGAGGCCTTGTAACAGGTGAAAGACAAGACAGAGACAGCGAAGGTTAGAAAGGAGAGTCCAGACTGGTGGGAAGAAAATTAGGAGACTGCAATGTTCTGGCAGCCAAGGGAAATGGTTTCACTGGAGAGAGCAATCAACTGTATCGGATGAGACAAGAAAGATGAGACCTGAGAATTAACCACAAAATTTAGAGGTGGTCACTGGTGATCTTTACAAGAGCAATTCCAGTGAAATACAGGTTGAGTGTCCCAAATCCAGAAATCAAAATGCCCCCAAATCTGAAACTTTAGGAAATGTTCATTGGAACATTTCAGGTTTGAGATGCTCAACCAGAAAGTATAATGCAAATATTCCAAAATCCAAAAAAAATCTGAAATCCAAAATACTTGTGATCCGAAGCATTTCGGGTAAGGGGATATTCAACCTGTATTGGAGGTGGCACTTTGAGGAAAGAGGTGTGACCACAGTAGCACTTTTTAAAATTGAAGCATAATAAATATAAATCATACAAATTTAAAGTGTACAATTTGCTGTTTTGACCTATGCATACGTTAAACCAGAACCATACCAAGATAGTGAACACATCCATCACTCGCATTCCTTTGTGCCCCTTGGAAATCCCTCCAAGTCCCTCTCCTCCAAACCTCATCCCCAGTGATCTTTCTATAGATTTCTGTAGATTATATTTTCTAGAAGTTCATATAGGTGAAATCATACAGCACAGCCTTATTACTTTCAGATGTGTCTATGTTGTATCAACAGTTAATTCCTTTCTATTGCAGAGCACTATCCCATTATATGGATAATCCATTCACCTGTTGATGGCATGTGGATTACTTTCAGCTTTAGGCTATTACAAAATAAAGCTGCTGTGAACATTTAGGTACAAGTCTTCATATGGACATAAGCTTTCTCTTGATAAACAACTAGAAGTATTAAGTACACATGAAATTGCCAAACTATTTTCCAAAGTAGTTGTCTGATTTAACATTCCCTCCAGCAGAGTATGAGTTCCAGTTTCTCCACATCCTCACCAATACGTTATCATCAGTATTTTCAATTTCAGACATTCTAATGGTGGTATCTCATTGCGGTTTTAATTTGCATTTTCCTAGTGACGGAATTATGTTGAACATCTCATGGGCTTATCTGTCATCTGTATATCCTTTTTGTGAGATATCTGTTTAAATATTTTGCCCACTTTTTAAATGGGCAAATGGGTTTATTATTCAGTTTTGAGAATTCTTTATATATTCTAAATGCACATCTTTTACCAGAAATGTTTTGCAAATTTTTCTGCCACTATATGGTTTATCTGTTTGTTCTCTTAATGGTATCTTTCAAGAAGTTTTCACTTTTAATGAAGTACAATTTAGCAGTATTTTCCTCCATGGACTGTACTTTTGTTCTATCTAAGAAATCTTTGCTTAACCCCAAGGCTGAATGTGTTTTCCTTTGTAGTCTTCTACAAGTTATACAGTGTTGGGTTTTACATTTAGGACCATAACCCATTTTGAGTTTAATTTTTGCATGTGGTAAGATATGGAACAATTTGTTTTTAATTTTGCATCTTATGTCCAATTATTTTAGAACGATTTTTTCAAGGCTTTTTTGTACCTTTGTCAAAAACCAGCTATCCACCTATGGGTGGGTCTATTTCTGGACTCCCTATTCTGCTCCATCAGACCAATGGACAGCAAGTAGAATGGACTGATCCCATGAGCAAAGAACAAATAAGTGAATGAATAGGATTGCTGGGTATGAAGCTTTTGGTATGTCCTAAAAAAGTACTACTGAATAAAGATGGAGAAGCAGAAAAACGTGGGCATTGTTACATATGTAAAGGAAGAAATTTCAAAGAGATGATTAAACTATGGAAAATCATGCAGAAAGAGACCTCTACCTAGTGTTTACATATGGATTGTTTTAGGGAAGTATAGTTCTGAGTGGAACTAGACTGTAGAAAGCTGAAAGAGGGATGGGGACGGGGTGCCTATATATATAAAACAGTAACTAAGAAGTATGCCAGGTGGAGTGGCTGACGCCTGTAATCCTAACACTTTGGGAGGCCAAGGTGAGATGATTGCTTGAGGCCAAGAGTTCAAGACCAGCCTGAGCAACAGCAAGAACCCATCTTAGCCAGGTGTGCCTGTAATCCTAGCTACTTGGGATGACACCACTGCTCTCTAGCCTGGGCGACAGATTGAGACCTTTCCCCCTTCTTCGGCGGAAGAAGTAGCTAGGTCATTACAGGCTCTCCCAGGTGAATCCATTCTCTGTATTCCCCATGGCATTTTACTCCTACCTCTATCATAGACTCTTCGCTCATGTTTCTGTTCAACTGAGTCCCTCGAAGGCAGACATCATACCTCATTCAACTATAGTACTAAGGACAGTGCCAGAAACAAAACAGACACCCCAAAAAAAAAAAATTAGGGAGGATACATCAGCCCCTTGATATATCGATTTTCCTTATCACTGTATATTTGCAACAAGAGTGGCTGCAAAGTACAGGGTAGAAGAGGGGGAATTAATGGCCATTTTCTAAACTTCATGCAATTTTCTTTGCTGAAAAATTTCATCTTCAAACATTAAAGATGTCTATGGTTCAAATAGTATTCCTCCATCCAGCCCTGCATTTAAAATAAATACAAATGCACTTGACTGCAAGAAAAAAATCATAGAAAAAATTCTGAACCTAGAAAGAAAGAAAATTTAGAAACAGTCGCTGAAGCAAAAGGATCTCTTTACTCGGGGTACTCAGAAGGAAAAAAACCATGCAATCCATTCCTTTTCCTGTGGGACATATAGTCAACTATGTAAAATGGATTTCATCAGTTTTACTCCATCAAAGTATCCATCTAAAAGAAGAGACAACCCTAGAGGAGCTATGACTTTCTGATCATGCAGTGAAGGCAGACAAGTGGGCAGTACCTTGCCTGTGGCACAAGATGAGGAGCTTTGCTCTTCCCAGTGAAGAGGGTATACGAGTTGGGGAGACAGGGAGGAGGGATGTGTCCTCTGCAACTATACTTTCAAACTTCAAAGAGAGGGGTCACAATCACATTTAACTTCAGTTAACTCTTTTTCTTACCTAATTATTTTATTAAAAATACCTGGATTATCTACCTATGCTAATAATGGACATCTCTGTAAAGCGATCTTGCAACAAAGCAAAAACAAACAAACCAAAAAAACTAGGCTACAACTAACATTCACTTTATTCAATTTTGTTCTCTCAAGTTAGAAGGCAACAAACAACCACATAAAAAGGGGAGCATTTTAGAATATATACACATAAAATCAGTCTGGGTATCTAAGGTGTTTGCTTTAATAGAAAACTGACGTCCCAAATAACTAAGTGTTCTATTTAGCTTCTACAACAGTTATTCCGAGGCCTTAGTCATTACATTTTCATTTAAGGTACTATGTTACTTTCATGACTACAAAATGAGGCACTCTTACAAAATAGACAGGAATGAAAACATATACACTGTCTTATCTTTATGTTATATTAATGCCAAAAATATTGTTAGGGAATATTTAAAAGAAGCCCTTACTCATGATGGCTATTTAAAAAAATGACACAGGGCAGTAATAGACCAAAAAGAAAACATCTGATTGAGGGGGCAAATTAAATAGATAAATAGACAGCTAAACTAAGGAAGTTAGAGAATCTCCACAAATGAGGCTTTTAATAATACTTTAGTGGTAAGACATTTTAGTTTTGTTTTTTCTTGATGACTGAATAATTAACATTCTAAATGACTATTTTAAACATCATCTTTTAATTTTACAATGTAAAAAACTTTTCACAGTTGAGAGCTTATTCAATCCTAAAAATGAAAATAAGTAACTAACTTGCAAAGTTTTAAAAAGTGCCAGTGTTCTTATAATGGCACTACATTCTGTGTGTGTGCACGAGCGCATGCACGCACGCATGTGTGCAAACACAGTACAATCTACATTGCACTGCGACATCTACAATGTCCAGTGTTTTTTGTTTTGTTTTAAAAAGTCATCATCAATTCAACCTAAATCCAAGAATTACACTTTAATAGCATTTTTCCAATACAGAAATGATACATCTAGGATCAAATAATTTGACGGAAAATTATTCTCTGTTACTTGAATAAGGGAAAGAAAAAACACAAGACAAGAATCCACAGTAATAACAGTTGTATTAAACGCTGAAATAAAAATTACTTTTTGTTTACATCTGGAATTGAGATGTCCCATCTCCATCGTTTCCCCAGAGAACTAACAAGAAAAAAAATCACCTAAAAATGTAGAGCTTTTTTAAGGCTACCTACACACAAACTTCACATTGGCATTTTTCTTCAATTTTCATCTCAACTATTATACTTAATAATTTAAAAAACAAACATAATTTGCTAATAATGAACAACTGCACACTTCATACTATGACCATTTGATAACTGGTCACATAAAACTAGCCCAAATGTTGATTTGTCTTCAATTTATAAACAGTAAAAACAAAGCGAAAGGTCTTCTTTCCTAATAAACTTCCTTGAAGATTGTTTCACCCAAATGTAAAATGAAGCAAAACTACACTATGATTTTCTTTTTTAAGTCTTTGTGAAGAAGGGCAGCAATACTAGCACTTTCTGAACTATGGGTTTTAAATATTTAAAAGACTACTGGTTAGTAATAAAACCTGGATGCTACCCAAGCAAATATTATGCCAGAAAATGCTTTCCTTATGTATTTATCTTATCGAAAACAACAGGACAAAGTTCAACTGAAAAACTAGGGGAGAATTCCTAAGACAATATACATTATCTGCTAGTGAAATGGAGGACAATTTTTTGGCCATTCATATTGGTTTTTTTTCCTCACAAAATATCTGGTAAGATTCATAAAATTCTGTAAGATTAAGAGTTTTTAAACCTTTTGTAGTATTTGCCTAGATCCCTGTTAAAACAGATGTGTTCCAATGACTTTATATCACGATCCACAGATTCTTTAAAAAATTAAAAGAAACCTAAATTAATGTATGTCCAATTCAATATTTTTCCTCCCAAAGAGAATAATGTATACAGATACACACCATGAAAGGTGGCATTACATTTTAAAAATGCTCCTAATTTTTTACAGTAGGACTAAATTTCTGAGTAGAGGTAGGGCGAGCAAAGACCTTACTTCAAATACAGGAGAAAAGGTGCCAAATAGTGTAACACTGAATCCTATGTCAAGCATTTTTTTTTGATACTGATGTTTTTTAAAATATATTTTAAAGTAATTGCTTGCTACTTAGGAAAAAATGTTGACATATAAAACTACCAGAACATGTTGCTCTTGATTTTGGTAGCTTACGTTTGGCCAACTTTCATATGTTAAAAATCCTCAGATTTTATTAGTCTGTGGATTTTAATACTATGTGAAAATTCTTTTATAGTTTCTAAATACTGATATTGTACACTTTCTATGAGAACTTCTAAATTATCATTCAAAAACAAACACTACCCTTACCATATACCATTACCATTAAATACTGGGATCATGTGCCCAATCACTCTACTTCTCTAAACTTCTATCTTGAAGCTTTGGTTACAAAGGAAAACCAAGTTTGTAAGTGTTCAGTTCTCTGAGATTTTACAGCACGTTTCCAATGAAATACATTCCTATGTTAAAAGGCCAGCTCAGCCAGCTTCCTTCTGGACAAATAAAATCGAGTTGGTTTTATTTGTAGTTTTATCCTGTAAACAAAAAGGTTTGGAAACTTTGGGATTTACTGGTGAAAAAGTAGGAGAAATGTACTCCCTGATACTCACCCAGTGATGCACTAGCTAGCAAGACTAGATGTTCTAACCAGTCTTCTCTAATGCTGTCAAAATAAAACCACAACCACACCTACACTTCACAAGCATTTCACAAAATGTTCTAAGTCTGGTAAGATGCAGTATGGTTGGTGATGTTATTCTGAAAGATTTATAATCTTGCATGACTTTTGGCCACTGCTACCAAAAGAAAAGAGATAGCTGTGTTGGGGGCGTGGGAGGTGGGGAAACTAATGAAAATCTTCATTTGGACTTTTTCATTTTTTCTAAGTATACACATGCCCCTAACAAGCACAGGAACCCAACTCCCAATGATGACTGCTAAGAATATTAAATTATCAAAATTAAAAATAATTTCCTCACCTAGCACAAGATACTATACAATATTACAAACACAGACACATGAAAAAAACCAGGCAATAGAAAATGTACAACAGCTTTGGTGTTATACAAAATAACTTTCAAAAACAACTGACAGTGAAGCACAAAGTTCATGTTTTCTTACCACAGACACTCCACTGCTGATTTCTACTTGTTTCCTTTAACGTTCTTGGTAAGGTCTGAATAGCCAAGAAAGAGTGTATAGCTTCCTTAGTGAGAACTGACAGAACATCGTGAACTGCACTCCACAAGACATCACTGAAAATTCTTGTCTGTGCACTATTGCTCTGTGGCATGTTTCCTGTCGAGATCACAGCAGGTCCAAAATAAAGTGACAACTAGATTTAATAAATTAATATACATTTTGTTTAAAGATGTACAATGCACATTCTGTTTAATCCAAGGTTTTAGGGCATCAAGGAACTTCTATTTACACATATACAGATCTCAGACAGCACTGATGTCACAAGAGGCAAAAAAGAGCAGCAGAGCCTCACACTGCTACTCTCTTAATGCCGAGAACACAAGTCAAATACATTTAACTTAAAAACAATGCTGAGAGATCACTGGGAAAATCTTCAAAGAGAGAAGTCCACAAAAAAGGACACGTAAAGGCAAGGGGAAGGTCAAGGAGTTGAGACAACCACTTTATTCTTGGGACGACTGTGGAGGTGGTGGTGATGTGCCTTGTTTGCCAGATTTCCGTTCATAGTTCACGAGGCGTTGGCCCACAAGGTATCTAGGTTGTAAACACAGGGTGGTTATTCTACTGTATGGTCTTACACAGTAAAATATTCTCTCTAAAAACAGTAAGTGATATATATTTTTTAATGCAAATCAGATCACCTACTCCTATTTAAAATCCTCAATGGTTAGGCAGGTAGAAGGAGAGTCAAAATGAACACCTGCAAAAGGCGCAAAGGCAGGCACCTCCTAGCTAGGTGTGGGTTTGTGGAAAGACGAGACCAGTAAAGGCTAGAAGGCTTCCAACACTGTGCAATGAAGCACGTGCTTCAGTTGATGGGTTAGGGGTTCTCATAAACTCAGACACTCGGGGCGGGGGGGGGGAGCGCATATAGTAAACTTACGCAGTAGCTTTTTATCTGTTAAGGTTCAGGTTTTATAAAATAGCTTAGTGAACAGATCTGAGGAGACGGACTAAAGACATAATCAACTAAAAAGCTGGGTAGGGATGAAAGTAGGACCTGAAAAGCTCTAGTTCTTAAAAAAAAGGAGAAACCAAAAGACCGATTTCAGTGAGATCAAAGGGGAGATGGTGTGCAGTTGGTGACAGGAAGTAGGGGGCTATGGTCCAAAAGCAGAACAATGAAATGTTCCTAACTTCTGTATATGATCAAAGACAGAAGTGATGGCAAAGGTTGTGGGGCTGCAGGAACAAGGTAGAAGTTACTGTGGCTAGAGTGACAAGGCCAGAGATCCTCCACAAGGAGAGGACATCTCCCATGCTGGGGGAGGACATTTCCCCTCATAAGGGAGGGCAGGTGCCGCCAGGGAGAAGGCTCACTGAAGATCTGTCTTGCTCAACGTGAGCAGATGACCTGGAGGCTGACCCCTGGAGGACAGCGGGTGATAACGCTGGATGGCAACCAGCTGTAGGGGGCTGGGCCCCTATCTGGAGGCAGCAGTACACATCAAGGAGAGTGCCCCGTAACAGCTTGTACATCTGATCAGACTGAGGGAGAGTGAAGCCGGCACAGAAAATGGAGAGTGAGGGGCCTCAGTTTACTCATCAGTGACACAAGGCCAACAGTCCTACATGATCATTGTAAGGTAGGGAAAGCACATGGAGCCCTGTTGACAAAGGGTTCAGTGTGGTAACTTACTTTTCACCATGACTCTCTCCACCCTTACTTTCACCTGTCACGTTTCTGTCAAGGCACACAAGCCTGAGGACATACTGTGGCAGTTTATGTCCAATAGCTCAACATAGTCACTTTGTAAAAAGTGCACTAATCCTATCGCTTCTTTACCCATATTTCACTATTTAATCTCTTTTCTTTTGTCTTAACAATTCTTTTCTTTTTTTTTTTTTTTGAGACAAGAGTCTCACTCTCTTGCCTGGGGCGAGTGCCGTGGCGTAGCCTAGCTCACAGCAACCTCAGACTCCTGGGCTCAGGCAATCCTACTGTCTCAGCCTCCCAAGTAGCTGGGACTACAGGCATGAGCCACCACACCCGGCTTTTTTATATATATATGTATTTTTAGCTGTCCAATTAATTTTTTTCTATTTTTGGTAGAGACGGGGTCTCGCTCTTGCTCAGGCTGGTCTCGAACTCCTGAGCTCAGAACGATCCGCCCGCCTCACCCTCCCAGAGAGCTAGGATTACAGGCTTGAGCCACCGCGCCTGGCCAACAATTCTTTTCTTAAAGTTAACAATTCCTTACTCTGTTGTTCCCCAACCAGTGTTTTTTTTAACTGTGAGGATTTTACAAATGTTTTAAATGATGACAACTGAGCAATATCTAACAAAATACACAAAGCACTACCTGACACAAAGTAACCACCAAACACAGCAATGTGCCAAGAATGTGGTCAGCACTGTGGCAATGAGAAAGCAAGTGAACAAAAAGCACAGAGAAAAGTGACGTTAATTAATTTGTCCAAAGCCAAAAAGAAACTCAGTGGCAGACAAAACAGGCTCTGAACTCAACTCTCACCCTACCACGTCTCACACTCCAAGCCCCCTCCCAACCCTCCCCCCAGCCTCTCGACCTCTTGACACCACCTACAGATCAAACACTGTGCTAGACAGTGTATGTACAACAGCAGACAAGATATGCATTCCCTAGAATCTATAGTTCAATAGTTTTCTGCATGAAAGCATAGATGAAGAAAGAGAACAGAGTACAATGAGTGCAGAGAAAAGCAGAAAACAAAGAACGAGAAATGATAAGAGGTAGATGGGAATGGACTGAGTGTGTGGGCGTGAGGAAAGGCAGGTGTCAATGTGAAGAAGGAAGCAGGCAAAAAGCTCCCTAGGGCAAGTCTTGTTTGTCATTCTGTCTGCAGTACTTACTCTTCTGCCAAAACAAGGTAAGTGATAAAAACTGACTTTCATCACTGAAGACACTCCTTCCCCTTTTTCCCTTTGTGTTCTGACTGCCCAACTGTACCTGTATATATTACTCTTAGTAAATGCTTTAGAGAAGCCTTGCACACTTAGAATTTCATTCTTAAAGATACTCTTAGAGTCCTCAGAGTAAATAAAGTGACTATATAATCTGTTGTACAAAGTGTGGCACACACAGTAACAGGGAGTTTTGTTAGTGATGCCACGCAGGCAGCAGCTGTAAACTGGGATAGACAGTTATAAACTCACTCTCTCTGCTAGACGCATCAAAGCAGAAGATTAGGCCTTCCATTAGGACACGGAAAGTCAAATGTTATCCTAGGAAGGTGTTTCTCTGGCTGGCCACAATCTCTCACTGAGATCAGTGACAGAGTTTTCAATGGTTTCCTCAAAACACAGAGCCCCAAGACGCTTTTGTAGTAACTTTAGAGTCTCTCTGTGGAATGGTCAGAGTAACCTGGTGGTCCATGGTTAGTAGAGGTGCTTTTGCACACACTGCTAGTTTCTAATGTAGGCTTATTTTTACCTAAAACTGTTTAATATATTGTCAAACAAAAACTTTTGAAAACAGACTGAAAAACTATTTGGAATGAGCATCTTCCTCCCCAAACTAGTTTCTCCCAGTCTTTTCCAGCTCCATAAATGACAACTCCATATTCCCCATTGCTCTGGCCAACTGAGTCCTTGATTCTACTCTCCTTCACATCTTACACTCAATCTGTCAGCGAATCCTGGAATCCTCCCTCAAAATATATTCAGAATCTGAGCACTTTCCCTCCCATGACGTATCATGTCAGACACAAAAATTAAGAGATGACAACACGAGAGTGGCTAGAAGAATGGAACTGTTGACTTACTTGTCATTTTTAATATGTTCATAAAGGCGCTTAAACTGGCGGACCTGGAAGGACAAGATTCCCATCAATACCACGACCATCAGTAAAAATGGATAAATCCGCCGATGGACTAAGTTTTGCATTTCCGCAGTAACACCTGTAAAACCAAAAAAGGAAAACTTTATGTGGAGTAACAGTGACATGAAGTATGTCCTTTCCCTAGGAATAATGGCCTGGGGTACAGTAGAGCACACTTTCAAGATAAGCTTTCTAAGCCCCAGGTCTTATTGATTTTCTACAATCTATGTGGGTCATGAGCCCTTTCTGACACCTACTTTTCTCCTCTGTAAAATAGGGGAGCTGGATTGGATGATTACAAAGGTCCCTCCCAGCTCAGTCTGGATTCTAATGCTCCACAAGCAGTGGTGTCATTTATACATTTCAACTGTTTTACGGTTTAGAAACACAAACAGAAACTGTGCTTATATAATGAAAAATATGTTCTTCCAACTTTTAGAACACTCCAATATTTGTTACTCTACATTTAATTCATGAATTTTGACTTTTCCTTGACTGGGGGAGGGGAGGAGGAGGAAGTATTTAAAATTGTAACAGTGTGCTACAGTAGAAAGAGCATGAGCTCTGGAATTGAGCTTGGAGTCTGAATTTTGCTCTTAATCTCTGAAAAGCTAGACTCCGGGCGAGATTTTCAGTCTCTATGAACCTCAGTTTCTCATATCTAAAATGGAGTTGATGAAACATATTCAAGAGCTATTTTAAGAATAAAATATAGAATTATGTAAAGCATTTAAACAAGGTAAAAAAAAGTGCTAAAAACTTTCATTAACTACTCTTTTTCTCTTCCAGAGTCTTTCCAACAAAGCTCACAGTGAGATTTTTAATAATACAAATATGAAAAGATTTTGGTTTAGAAATTCAAATAGTAATTCTCAAGTCGATATACCATTAATGGGCAGAATATAATATATATTAATGAGCAGAATATAAAAAGAAAATAGGTCATTCCTACTATAGCCAAAACAGTAAGAAAATACCATTCTAAAGAGTCTAAATGAATAATTTTAACGAAATGTTCTTCAACTAACCAACAGGTTTTGAAATATATTTCCTTTTTCTTCTTTTTTTTTTTGAGATAGGGTCTTGCTCTGTTGCCTGGCTAGAGTGCAGTGGTGTCATCACAGCTCACTGCAACCTCCATCTCCTGGGCTCAGGTGATCCTCCTACCTCAGTCTCCTGAGTCTCTGGGACTACAGGCATGTACCACTTCACCCAGCTGATTTTCCTATTTTGGGGGAAAGGGGGTGCCTCACTCTTGCTCAGCCTTCAAATATATTTCTGTGTGTATATTTTAACATGGTATGCATGATACTTGGCATAGTCACCATTAAAATCAAATAAAAGCCTTTAAGTTTCTACTCAGAAGGAACCAAAAAACAATGCAGTTTGCTTGCTGTGGCTCCTCAGCTTAACTGTTCCCTGTGTCCCATGCCATCCTGCAGACTAATGGACACGCTGATGGCCTTCCTCTGTCAAACCTATGCTTCACCTGCTTTCTGGCTAATATCTTTATTCCCTGAGAACAATGAGATTGTTAGACGTCAAGCCAGTGGTTAGCCTGAAGGATAAAGAAGGCTACTCACAAAGAGGACTTCTAAGGGGCTAGGAACATTCTATTACACACTTGTATGCATGTTACACTTCAACAGAAAATTTGTTTGTGTTTTTAAGCCCCTTTCTCATGGTTAGGTAAAAAAGAATTTCTGGCAGAAGGATAAGACAAATGAAGGTGTAGAGAGACGAGTGGGGAGATGAGGCCATGGTGTGTTTGAGAGGAGGCCATTTCATGGTTCTGTAATGGAAACTCAGAGTACATAACATGGAATGAGGCCAAACTGGAGTCCAGATCAAAGCAAGAAAACGTAAAATATTTTCTTACAAAATATGCCAAGGAGTTGGATTGTATTAAAGGCCACGGAGGAACCAATGGAAAAAAGTTCAAAGAGGTACAGGGAGAGTCATTCTTTTGAAAGGTCACTGTGGCCACAGCATGGAGAATGACTTATTATTAGCAGGTCTGAAGCTAGGAAACCAGATAGCAGGCTGCTAAAGTTAAGCCGAGAGTCAACAACACAACAAAAGTCAGGAGCAAAGGCACCAGAGAAGAGAGACTTCAGAACCTGAGGTCACGATCAACAGGGCTTGGAAACCACTGGGCTAAGGAGAAAAGGGAGCCTAAGACAACACAGATAGACTTCAAGGTTTCTTACTTATGCAATTTGTTGGAAAACACTAGTCACTAAGGGAATTCAGGAGAAAAAAAAATTTGGAGGGGAAAACTGTGCTTATACTTCTGAAAATATGCTGAGTTTAAGGTCTTGTGAGGATTCTTCAGTACACAATCAAAAAGATAATGTCTTTCAAGTTACTGACATGTCATACATTATCATCTCCTCTTTGGTTTTCCTTCTATGCTAAAGAATATTTTTTAAAAATTAGATATAACAAAACTTTTACTTAATTTTATAAGTATATGATCATAGCACTTCCAGTCAGGGGAAGGTAACTTGAAGGAAATCTGATCTGGTTTTGTAGCACATATAAATTTCAATACTTTATCATCCATCTAGAGAAAAAACATGCACAGAAGAACTTGATGATCCTTCTCATCTTACCCCACGTAGTCAAATCTAAGGTAGTGTTTTGAAGTCATTGTTTTAGCTAAATTTATATTTACAAATAAAGCATCTGGAATCAGACAGCCTTTGTTACTGGAAGCAACAAGAATGTCCCAGTGTTTATAAAAGTGTTCTTTCAAGCTCCACAACCAGCATTACTCACCTAGTAAAGGAACAATGCCAGAAGCTATGACATAAGGTACACACAGGGAAAGCAAGAGCACAGAGATCACTGGAGCTGCCAGTTTACGAATGATATAATGAAGGTCAATGTTCCGGATGCCATTTGCATAAACCTGAAACATTGAAAAACAATCAATTAGAACAAAGATATAAGACAAATTCTTCCAGATTAATACAGCAATCTCTACTAATTAATGAACTAAATCCACCAACCCCAAAGGATTCAAACTAACCAGTTATTTTTTCCCAAGTCAAGGCAAATTCTGGAACACAAACATAAGCACACTACCCACAAGTTTCTGAAGAAGTGTATTTACCCACTAACACTTTGTAGTTAACTCTGCTAAGTGATAAAACAAGACACTTATCTAGAATCAGAACTTACACTATCCTTACACTATACAATACCAGATGACAGTCAATGGTATTAGCTGAAGACCACATAACTTGCACTAATTTCAAATATCTTATGCAAGGAGTGATTTGTGTTATTACTTAAGATTGCATTCATTTCATCTGAATGTGACAAGAAAACATTGTAAACAGGAACATGTTTCTGAAAAGCTTGTATAAATCAAATTTTAACAAATCAAAAGGTATATGTATAAAACCTTAGTATGAAAAAATTCTATAGTGAATACAAAAATAAAAATCCAAGAATTTCTAGAATTTTTCATCATCTCATCCAGAAAGTTCTACTAAATAGTACCGCAGAGGAAAGACTGGATAGAAGTGGGAAAACCTTGGGAACAGGAAATATGGATGGAGTGCAGAGAGGGATAAGACAGAAGAGTGCTGTTCTTGTTTTCTTTATCTCTTAGCACAGTTACCCAATGCAGAGTAACTCAATCCCATCACCTCAGGATTTGAATGACAAACAGGTTTAACCCTCCAAAGGCATGCTTCCATTAGCAAAGACACCTAGTTAACCCAAATGCCTTCTAATTAAGGAAGCAAGGCATCCCAGTAATTCTCAACCAATCTAAACCATTTTCCTTAAAATTTATACACACAAACACAGACCCGCCTGGACAGGAACACACAAGTA
Source organism: Avahi laniger (assembly GCA_963575035.1). Lineage (NCBI taxonomy): Eukaryota > Metazoa > Chordata > Mammalia > Primates > Indriidae > Avahi > Avahi laniger. The sequence goes on along the minus strand of CAUYSK010125117.1, from coordinate 11,618 downwards.
TGAGAAAATAATGCATTAGAGAACAAAATGTTACAAAGATCAGTAATGTTTCACAGCTCCCAGCTGTAAATAAATCCTTATCTCTTCACACCTTTGCAAGGCCAGAGTTTTACCTGGAGACTCTAGACTGGCCTGCAGTGTGATGACATTCCCAGTGGACTTCAGAATTAGCCCATACTTTAGGGATACATGCAAACACACAGCAATTCCCCAGCTTCCCCCACCCCATTCCTAAGAATCAAAATCTCAAGGTACAGGCATTTTCCTGTGCACAGGCTGGGAACTACCATCTTTACTGCCCATATGTCAAAGGAGGTGTGCCCTTTACTGCTGCAGAACTGTACCACCTTATTTATCTGGCACTGACCTAGGGGATAAGAGGGCTGTCCACAAGTACATTTTCTAGATAACTAAAGCTTAAAGACATAAGTACCAAAATCTGTTACATTGGTTTTTTTGGATAGAAATTTTCTTAAAATGAATTACCATATTTCTAGTCTTATTATCAGAGTACAAAAGCACAATCTACCTTTTTCAAGGTTATCACCACAACAACCAAATTATCTCATAGATCCATAATACAATCATAGTCTTAGGTGCTATGTAGCTAGAATATTCCTAAACAGCTCTGCTTTATTAATCTGTTTTTCTCCTTGCCTTTTCTTTTATTTATTGCCACAAGCAATAACCCATTTCCTCCTAATCTCTTATAGGCTTAGAAACATTAATACTAAGTTTCAACAGAACTCCTGTCCTGAAAAAAAGCACCTATGATCATTTTGCCTCTACTCTGGATAGAGTTCTAGCTACTTTAAGCTACTAGTTAATCTTCAGATAAGGGAAGACTTAACAGTGGCTGATGAAAATTTATGGCAGTGTCAACCTAAAAGGAAGAAGCTAAGGCAAATTTAATAGACGTAGAGAGTTTATTTGGGCCAAGATTGAGGACCACAACCCAGGAGCATAGATTCAAGTTGCCCTGAATGTACACTTTCATCAGCAGCAGTTACAAGTGGATTTTTAAAATCAGAAAAGGGGGTGGCGGGGTACAGGGAGTGCTGATACAAAGTTGTTTGTTGGTTTAGAGAAATAACATTGATTAGCGATTGGCTATACATTGTTAAGCTACAGGGTATGGGTTAGAGTGGCCAATGCAGTATTATTAATTTTATAGCTACTTGTGGCAATAACAAGCAGTTTCAATAGATGAATACATAGCTCAAAGCGGGGAGGGGAGATTACAACATGATTGTGGTCTCACTTTAACGTCTCTCTGGGCCTGGTAATTAAAAAAACTTGCAATCCTCAGATAAAAGTTCCTTTCTTTCCTCAGCAGTATGGGAGACCAGACTATGCCATCTCAAAATATGCCTCCCTTTTTGGCATTAAGGATTGTTTTGAGCTGATGCAGGAAAGCTCTCTGACCTCCATGTGCCTAAAAGCAGGCCATAAATTCACAAAGATAAGGTAACCTACCACTCTCTCCCTCCACCAGGAAGGACAAACCTGATGACAGCTTAAGACCCTTATGGGCCTGGAGATGGCACCAGAGGAATCTACAGGAACAAGCTTTACTAACTTAGCCTTTAGATGTGCCAGTTATTTGCCTTCCCTCAATGTGTCACCTCTAGAGACTCCAAGTCCTTTTCCTTTGTCTTGTCACTTTCCCCCAAATTTACTATTCTTTGTCAAACATTTTAGCTAGAATTCAAAACTACCTCTTCGAGAATTACTCATTCTCTGGGTATCTCCTATGTAGATAGGAAATATATACTTTAATCAACTTCTGTTTTTCTCTTGGTTATCTGTCTTTTATTATAGGCATCTATTTCAACTGAAAATTCATGAGGGTTGAGGAAAATACTATTTTTCCTCCCCTACAGTGGTAAAACTGCTTTCTCTTTAAAAAAAAAAATACATACATACACACACACACATATATACACTCATTAAAGAAAATGTAGAAAACTCAGAAAAGTTACAAAATGAAAAATAAGAGTTCCATCAGCCAAACATAATCACAACCAATGCCAGATTGTTTTTCTCTGAAAATTGATTTTGCTTTGCTTACCTGTTCAATTACAGTTTTCAACCACCACTGAGGACCCATCAACGTTATAGCTGCAATGATTTTGGCATGTAAGACTCCAAGTGCCCAGTCCTAGGATAATAAAAACTATTTAACACATTTCTGTTGTTTTTAACAATAAACCCAGCAGAGAGGCTGTACAATATTCTTCCATTACTTCACTTCAAATCAGAAGTTCTGTAGGATTGGTAAAAATTTTACAGAAGATAAATAGATACTGCAAAATCCAGGTAACTTTTTTTGTCAAACAGTTCAGGTTCAATGTTTCCATTAAAAATCATTCTTGTATCTTGTAGAAATCTATACTATTTTCCCAAGATGATTAGGCTAGGCATTAATGGAGATCTCAATAAACAAAATAAATGCCACTATTTTATTTCTTCAAACCATCCTTAAGCTGTTTTACTGGTTTTAACTGAGCTGACTTATGACAAAGTAAGACTGTGGAGCTAAGTTTGGCTTAAGAAACCATTCCAAAGGCTCACAGATAGCTTCCAGCTTGAAGCACTTACAGTTCTCCTGTTCCTAATGGTACACCTGTCTTCAGCCTGCTCCCCCACCTACCTGGCAGGGTAGCCAGAGTGGTTGTCACTCCCTACCACATGACCTCTTAAAATGTAAATCAGATCACAGAAGTAGACTTCACTGCTTAGCAACCCTAAAGTCCATGACGTATAAAATCCTTAATAGTCTACTCTTTATCTTTAAAAAAAAATACAAATATTAAAAAAAATATAGCACATGTAACATTTAGATCTATTCTGACATAAACCGAAAACTCACAGAGATGGCTGGAGTCCTCTATTTGAGTGACCACTACCTCAAATAATACCCTGATCCCTCCCAGCAATAACCACTCTAGCATTTGGTACATACTATCCACACTTCTTTCCCATGCATTTGCATCTATACATCTATGTCCCATAGAAAATATGTAGTATCATTTTTATATGGATTTTGCTCATTTTGTTTATTCTCCTCTTCATTGTCTACCATCTTGAGGCCAATGTTCTCTGTACTGGTTTGATTAATTAGTCCTCTACGTATCTTCTTCAAATGGGGTGAGAGATTGATACACACAATTAATTCTTGAACACCCTCAAATATCAATCATCATCCTGACAGGTGAACAACTGAATGCTATTTTGTCTGGGTATAGGAAACTTGATTTTTGTCCCTTTTATCTCAGTTGTCTATAAATTCTCTCTTATCTTATGGCTTTGATAGTGCTGCAGAAAAAAAGTCCAACGGCAGTATGACTTTTTGTTTGAAGTTTGTAAGATTTCTCTTCATCCTTAGGATTCAAAAATTTTATTAAAATATACCCAAATATGTGTTTTTCTTTTCAATCTCATTTTGTCAATCTCGATCTCATAAAATCAAATGAGCCCTTTCAACCTACGGAATCAGATCTTTCTTCAATTCAGTTAAATTTTTCTATTTTTGTTTCCACGCTGCCTCACATTTTCTCCTTCTGGAAATCCCATTATGGGTATGTTAAGTCTCCTGGATATATTCTCCAAAGCACCTGTCTTCCCTTCAGTTTCCATTTCGGTTATGCTCTGTGCTTTGCATTGATCTCCCAAGGCCTCCAACCCAAGCCCAGTGGTGACTGTCCGTATCTTTATTCGTCTAATGAATTTGCTTGAAATCCATGCTATACAGGCTCTGCAACAATTATGTTCTGTTTTAGTGCTGCTGCTTGTGTGTGTCCAGTAGTGTGCTCATTCTCCTCTCTGGAAGCTACAGCTCCACAGAAGCTCTGTCACTGGCATGTATTCTGACTGCTTTGCCTGAGCTTTTTGTGGCTGCTGAACCTCCTTATGTAAAGCACTTACTTTCCTCTGCAGTCCCAAGGAGGCTCAGGTCTGACTGAGATATAAAGGGCTTCAAAAGGATCTTTTACCCCTTTCAGACCTTTGAGATAACAAGCCAACAGTCTCCTACTGAGGAACACGGAGAAAGCCTCTCTGCTTTTTCTATACCCTTCCAGGCTTACAGGCAAGGGAGATTCAACTCACCAATTCAGCTTTCTCTTGGCCTTATGGGAGTCCTGAAGGCTCTCAAGAGATTAACATTCACCCAAGAAGGTTCACAGATCGCTAAAATTCAAACTCTTTAGAGACCCACTGCTTTGCAGTTCTTTCCCATAGGACAGGATACACCACATTAGTTCCTCTGCTAGAATTCCAGAGCCCAGCCTCCCGTAGATCTGCAGCTGCTTACCACAGGAAAAAATGTAGCTTAGAGTCAGGAATGGAGAAAAGGCAAGCTGCTCTTCTTTCAAAAATTTGGGGGTTGATGCAGAACATTAAGGATACCATGCTGCACACATGTGTCTAAAACTTCTGTTTTTTCCCCACTCAGAAACATGTCTCTTTTCCTTTCTGGCATGTGATTGGTGACTGAGTTAGGGTATTGTCTGCCTAACTCCTCCACTGTAAAGTTTTCCCTTTGAGACTATCAAGTAATCTGTAATGTAACACTTTGTCACCATGCAAATAATCACTTCGACACTGATACCAAAACACGCCCATAAATTCTTTTCTCATCAGGTAGTAGAGGGTCTACATCCCCTTCCCTTGAATCTAGGCCAACCTTTGTGACTTGACTGTACCCAATGAAATGTAGTGAAAAGTGACGCTGTATTTTTTTCTTAGGAGATGGAAGTCTCACTCTGTCCCTCAGGCTGGAGCACAGTGGCACTATCATAGCTCACTGAAGCATCAAACGCCTAGGCTCAAGTGACCCTCCCACCTCAGCTTCCCAAGTAGCTGGGATTACTGTCATAAGCCACAGTGCCTGGCTGCTATAAGACTTCTGATACAAGGTCATAAAAGACAATGCAGCTTCTACATTGTTTACCGGAACACTCATTTCCCTGAACTGCAATATAAGAAGCATACCTTGAAAATACCAAGCTGTGAAGAAGCCCAGGCACATCTAGGAGCTCTAGCTGATAGCCCCAGATGGGTACCAACCAACAATCAGTATCAACCTTCATATCATGAATGATGATATCTCCAAAGGATTCCTGCCATGGCTGTCAAATCACTCCCAGCCATGGAACAGAGACAAACCAACATGCCTGTCTTAATTGCTGATCCACAGACTCTGTGGGCAAAATTAAAATGGTTGTCAAGCCACTAAATTGTGGGATAACTTGTTACACAACAATAGTAACTGAAGACCCATCAACCTTTCACCTGATGGATCCAACATCCACCGACAATCCTTGCTGCAATCAATTATTTTGTTAGATGTTGCAAAGTAGTAATTTTCTAATTGTTTACCTCTACCTTTATTAGCTAGCATTATTCTGTAAAAACAAAAAAATCTCTTTCAATTACTAATGCTATTTGACTACCCTTCAAAACAGCTCTTCTGAAAGATACAACGTATGCTTAATTATAGGTGCTCCGTGACCGATGACTGGGTTACACCCTAATAAATCCATCATAAGTTGAAAATACTGTTAAGTCAAAAACGCATTTAATACACCTAACATGCTGAACATCACAACTTAGCCTAGTCTACCTTAAACGTGTTATATTAGCCTACAGTTGGGCAAAATCGTCTAACACAAATACTATACTGAAAGTGAAAAACAGAATGGTTATATACTCAAAAGTACAGTTTCTACTAAATATGTATCACTTGCACACCACCATAAAGGTGAAAAATCATAAATTGGTAAGTCAGTTCTGTACTTCCCTTTATTACTCATTTCTCTCATCAATTCTAGTCCATGAGCCAGACTAGAAAAGAGGAAATTCCCCATATGCACACTCTATCTCACTTCCAGGTCTACCCTTTGGCTCCTTCTCAGAATATGTAGGCCGGACATGGTGGCTCACGCCTGTAATCCTAGCACTCTGGGAGGCTGAGGTGGGAGGATCGCTCAAGGTCAGGAGTTCGAGACCAGCCTGAGCAAGAGCAAGACCCCGTCTCTACTAAAAATAGAAAGAATTAGTTGGACAACTAAACAGAAAAAATTAGCTGGGCATGGTGGGCATGCCTGCAGTCCCAGCTACTTGGGAGGCTGAGGCAGAAGAATTGCTTGAGCCCAGGAGTTTGAGGTTGCTGTGAGCTAGGCTGACACCATGGCACTCCAGCCCAGACAACACAGTGAGACTTTATCTCAAAAAAAAAAAAAAAAATGAGAGAATATGTAATACTTCTTCCTTTCTTACCCACTACTCTATACTCTACTGGTTAGGTTGGCTTAGATATTATCTTCTACAGAAAACCATACCTGAACTCTCAAAGCTAGAGGAAATACGTCCCCTACAGAATGCCACAGCTCTCTGTGCTTCCCCTAATCACACCACAGACCACCTGTGTACCTGCAGCTTTCCCACCAGAAAGTAAGTTCCTTAGGAAGTTTCCACATTTGCTTCATTTTCACCAGGGTTACACAATACAGGGTTTGGGGACATATTAAAGCACTTAACTAAATGTTTTCACGTAAATGAAGCCTGTGGAGGTTCTCTATATGGAAAGTAGAGGAAGGAAAATATGGCCCTAAAAATTTTCATTTTCAGAAAAATCTATTTTAATATACGAAGAAGAGGCTGGGCGTGGTGGCTCACGCCTATAATCCTAGCACTCTGGGAGGCAGAGGCAGGAGGATTACTTGAGCTCAGAAGTTCGAGACCAGCCTGAGAAAGAGCGAGACCCCGTCTCTACTAAAAATAGAAAGAAAGAAATTGGCCAAACAAGTAAAAATAGAAAAAATTAGCCAGGCATGGTGGCGCGTGCCTGTAGTCCCAGCTACCCGGGAGGCTGAGGCAGGAGGATCGCTTGAGCCCAGGAGTTTGAGGTTGTTGTGAGCTAGGCTGACGCCATGGCACTCTAGCCCAGGCAAGAGAGAGAGACTCTGTCTCAAAAAAAAAAAAAAAAAAAAAAAAAAAATTATACTAAGAAAAGACTAAAAACAAAGCAAAAAAGCCTTTCAATGACTAAAGTCAATGCCTAGCTCTTTTTCCCCAATATTTACTAAGAACTTGAGATCTTAATTCTATAATGTTAAAAACCTCAGGTTACAAATACAATAGAAAAGTTAAATTTCTTTTTCTGTGAGTTTTAAGACCTTTGCTGTGACCTTCATGGGTCTCCCCAGGATGTTTTTTAATGAGCTGTGACTTTGTGGGAAAATATGCTGTAATTAGTCAAAAGTATTAGAGTCTTAAAGTCAAAAGGAGAAAGATACTTCATTCTACCTCAAAGGTAAAAAAAAAAAAAACAAACCAAAAAAATCAACACATATTAGTTTGTATCTTTCAACACTGGAGAAGCCTAAATGATAGACAGTGATATTTTAACCTGTAAAGTAAGCTCTTTTAAAGGAGTTAAAAGAAGCATATATTAGAAGCAACAGATTAAAGGGCATTAAACCATTTTACAAGAGTCCCTGGCACAGAAAAAAAAATTAAGGAGTCTTTCTAAACCAATGGCTTAAAATCACTTAAAATAATTAAGGATTATTTCCTGATCCCAAATCCTTAATGAAATATCATGAGCAAAAGACATGCATTTACCTGCCATGGATAAAAAAGAGGAGTCTGGTCCAAGGGAACCCTCAGGGGAGCAACAATAACCAGCTCAAACAGGAGCCCCAGGAGGAGAGGGACTACTCCAGCCAGCAGCACTGCAACTATCAAAGTCTTCATTATCTATTAGGAAACAAGGGACCATGTCATTAAAGAGAATCTTTCTGACTTTAAGCCAAACTCTTTATTCCATTTTGAGGTTTATTTTTCTTCTTTGACTTGATGCCTAACAGAACCATTTATACTATACAGTCAGCCCTTGGTATCTGCAGGGGACTGGTTCCAGGACCCCTATGGATACCAAAATCTCCAAGTGCTCAAGTCTCATATAAAATGGTGTAGTGTTTGCATATAACCTACACACATCCTCCTGTATAATTTAAATCTATAGATTACTTAAAATACCTAATACAATGTAAATGCTAGGCAAATAATTGCTATACTGTATTGGTTTTGTTTTGTTTTTTTTATTCCTGTATTGTTATTTTTTATTGTGTTTTCTTTCCTCTGAAGTTTTGACCTGTGGATATGGAGGGACAACTACATTACTTAGACAACTTACACTTTATGTTCTATGTTTAAATGAGATTTCTTGAATACCTGACTGTAAGCATTCAAACACTAATGAAAACCTGAAAATTATTGCTAGTACAAAAGGGAAAATTACAGAAAATTCATTTTACTATGTATATTAACTAGGTGGCTAGGCTGTTTTTCTCACAATCTCATTCTCAGGACTAGGCTTTTGTTTGTCCAAGAAAAGCCACTAATTGGACAAGGTCCTGATCCAACAGTGGCCTACCTCATAGGCTGATCTGCGATCTGTGAGATAGATTGGTACAGGGGAAGGGCTCTGCACAATTCTAATTAAAGTAGTTAATAAAGCTGATCAAACTGGCTCCCTCTAGAACAGGGCAATCCAATAGAACTTACTATGATGATAGAAATGCCTATATCCATTTGTCCAATATGGTAGCCATTTAAGCCACATGGCTAGAGTATTAGAAAGCACAGCTCTAGAATTTGGACTAGACGGCTAAATGAGAATAAAGCTGACACAAAGAGAAAAGGAGATATTACCAAAGAGTAATTACAAAATCCTGACAAAGAAATCAGTCTTTAAAGTGGCCTTGGATTCTGAAGACCTCTCTCTTTCTTCAGGCAGCTTTAGTGAGTATACCTGTTTCAACAAGAGACTAAATATGGTGTGCATAGAAGACACAGTACTTGCTTCTTTACACAACAATTTGTGATGATATGAAAAAATATCAAATGAAAATCTGCATTAGTTGGTTTCTGTATTTTAAATAAAGTGTCTCATTATCTTATGGATTAAATAGCAATTAAACCCCTCCACTCATAACATGCAATCTCTCACTATAAAAATGAATTTTAGGTTTTTCTTCAACACTAATAATAAATAGGTATTAAACTTCTCATAAATTCACATACAAAACTAGAGTCAATTACACAAATGAAAACACATATACAAGAGCCTAAACATATTTACCAGTTGTAGCCAACATTACATACATACATAAATCACCGCACTTGGATAATCATCTCAGTGGGGCTTTTTTAATCCTACGTTTGTGGTAACCAAGTTATTTATTGAGAGCAATAACTTTCATTACTTATTACACTTTCATATTAGTCAAAACATTCTTGAATTAGCAAGACTATAAAGAAATCCCATATATAATATTATCCCCAAAACATTGACTAAACATCCTGAAGTCAAGATTTTATTCAAACAGATCGAAAAAATCAAATTTTAGAAAAAATACCTATAAAGGAAAATTCTACTTAAATAAATTTGATTTTAAATTCTATAGAATAGCTCACTCCTTAAAAATGCAATCAATCTCCAAAAATAAGTTTTTCTAATTCTTAATTAATTACTTATTCAAAGGCCTTACTGGATCACTTAGTAGCATGTTTTTCAACTGTCAAATTCATCTGAATGTAGGATTGTGGATCTCAGAATCAATTAGAAAGCTACCATCTCTTAAAGGAATATTCCTTCAAAAAAAAAAAAAAAAAAAAACCTCTCCTGACACTATCAACAAAATGAGGAAACAGATGCAAGTGAATAAAAAAGATTTTCAAAAATGACTGGAAAAATATTCACTACTCTTAAAAGACAAGTTTCATCTTTTATTATAAAAACCTACCATGAGGGACCACTCTTTAACTTTCTGGAAGATCACTCTGCGTCCCTGGGGCATCCATGCCACCAGCACTGTCACGGCTCTTATGGTTAGCCAACAAACATAAAGACCACAAGCAGCTGTGTAGAGCTCATGGATTTTGGCAGTTCCCGTCCAAAATGACATTAACCAACGGCCAGCAAATACTGAAAATAGAAAGGCTGATAAATGAGACATGCGGCTAGGTAAAGAGAATGGTGATCTTGATACTGTTCTATTAGTATTTTCACATTAGGAGAAAGATAACACCTTTTTATATATTAATGTCTTCATCAAATACAAAACAAAAGACAAAAACCACAAACTCTAAACAGTGCACAATTATTTGATTAAGAAACCACCAAAACATAGTAGTCAATGGAGATTAACTCCCCTGGGATATGCACTCTGATTTGTCTTGCCAATTACTTGTTCTTTCCGCCTGAAAAAGCTTTTGGGGACATTCTTGTTTTTGCTGTTTTTATCATCAAATGAATTCATTATGCACAAAGAGGACAAAGGGGGAGAATTTTTTTCTAGTATTTGTGCTGTGCTGTGAACATTACAAATAATGTAGAGTAATTTTCTTCCAACTGGCTCATTCAGCAAGACAGAAAACTGAAGGAGTGGGGTACAATAAAGTTTTAAAGCACAATCATCAAAGAATACCATAATAATTTTCTTAGAAAAAAATTAAGACCATATTTATGGAATGTAATAAACTGATTTGAGAGCCCAGGCAATGCTTCACAAAAAAAGTTGTTAGAAATAAATTCTACAGTGTATTCACAACAATCTCTCCGGCAAGAAAGATCATTTATATAATTTAGTAACTTTCTTTACATGCTTACTTCTCAGTAAGGCTAGAAAGAACAGCAAGACCCAATTGTCTAGTGCATTTTTCCCCTATGAACTGCCTTCTTAATACAGTGTTATTATTTTTGAATCCCTAAAAAGAACTAGTGGCTATATTGAACATTTTTACACATTATCTCATTCATCCCTCCAACAACCCTGCCCCTTCAATGTAGACATGACCTCCATTTTAAAAGATTATGAATTAAGGCTCAGCAAAAGAACTCAGCCCAAAGTCATACAGGGTGGAGTTGAGTTTGAATGTATGTCTACCTGACAAAGCTCATGCTCTTGACCACTGAACCACACTACCTCCAAATCAAACTAAAGCAGCTGAATAGTCAAGTCTTACAGGGCATATGCTGGTAACCATGGACTTCCTACAGAATCACAAAACAGCCTGGGTGTAAAAATAACTCTTTTAAAGACAAATACATAAATATATTACATGAAATAAACATGTGCACCCTTATTTGAAGATATCAAAATCATAACTTAAACTTCTGTAGAAATGTCTAGTGTTCTAGACAAACATTTCTAGTCTAGAGTTTATGTTTTTTGGTTTGGGGGATTTTTCATTTGTTTTAAATTTAATGATCACTTTCTACTCTACACTTGACTTACTTCTAGTCAAAAAAGTGTTTTTCAGAAGACAGGGTTAATTTTTAGTTTGCAGTAACTCAACATCAGTTAAACTGTAGTTCCAGAAAAGTACCCTTTGGGGAAGAAATAGCATCTTCATGACCCCAAATGTATAGTTATGAGTCTTAACATTCTATAATTAAAAATAACTGCAGGCCGGGCGCGGTGGCTCACGCCTGTAATCCTAGCACTCTGGGAGGCCGAGGTGGGCGGATCGTTCTGAGCTCAGGAGTTCGAGACCAGCCTGAGCAAGAGCGAGACCCCATCTCTACCAAAAAATAGAAAGAAATT
>CAUYSK010125116.1:0-46760 GCA_963575035.1 Avahi laniger | reverse complement strand
TGGGATGCAATTGTAATTTTGTTGCATGGATATATTATGTAGTGGCGCAGCCAGGGCTCTTCGGGTATCTATCACCTGAATAACATACATTGTACCCATTAGATAATGTCTCATCATCCACCCCTCCCCCACCCTTCTGGAGCTCATTTGTTTATCATTCCACATTCTATGTCCATGTGTACACATTATTTAGCTCCCATGTATAAGTGAGAACATGCAGTATTTGTCTTTCTGTGTCTGAGCTGTTTTACATAAGGTAACGGCCTCCAGTTCCATCCATGTCGCTACAAAAGATATGGTTTTGGCTGGGCGCGGTGGCTCACGCCTGTAATCCCAGCACTCTGGGAGGCCGAGGCGGGCGGATTGTTTGAGCTCAGGAGTTCGAGACCAGCCTGAGCAGGAGCAAGATCCCGTCTCTACTAAAAATAAAAAGAAATTAATCGGACAACTAAAAATATATAGAAAAAATTAGCCAGGCATGGTGGCGCATGCCTGTAGTCCCAGCTACTCGGGAGGCTGAGGCAGGAGGATCGCTTGAGCCCAGGAGTTTGAGGTTGCTGTGAGCTAGGATGATGCTACGGCACTCTAGCCCGGGCAAGAGAGTTAGACTCTGTCTCAAAAAAAAAAAAAAAAGAAAAAAAGATATGGTTTCATTCCTTTTTCTTGCTGAATAGTATTCCATTGTGTATATATACTACATTTTCTTTACCCAATCATCTGTTGGTGGACACCTAGGTCAATTCCATATCTTTGCTGTTGTGAATAGTGCTGTAATCCCAGCACTCTGGGAGGCCGAGGCGGGCGGATTGTTTGAGCTCAGGAGTTCGAGACCAGCCTGAGCAAGAGCAAGACCCCATCTCTGCTAAAAATAAAAAGAAATTAATCTGACAACTAAAAATATATAGAAAAAATTAGCTGGGCATGGTGGCGCATGCCTATAGTCCCAGCTACCTGGGAGGCTGAGGCAGGAGGATTGCTTGAGCCCAGGAGTTTGAGGTTGCTGTGAGCTAGGATGACGCCACTGCACTCTAGCCCGGGCAACACAGTGAGATTCTGTCTCAAAAAAAAAAAAAAAAAAAAAACTAAGAAAAAATCACACAACTGCCCAAGGTGTAGATACAAAGAAGTTTGTTACAGAATTGTTTACAATGACAAAAATTTGGAGCAATTTGGCTAAAATTTTAATTTAATCAAATCAAAATTTGGTAATCATTATGGCACATATTTCATAGAAATGTAATGAGCATAAAATGAGTTAATATTTATAAAGCACTTAAAATAGTGCCCTGTACATAGCAATCACTGTGCTTTTTAAAAAACATATATTCACACCTCACAAGATAATGTACTTGTTAAAAATGATTATACAAATCTACATTTATTTACATTCAAATTGGTCCAAATATATTAAGACAGTAAATAGATTATGACACATTACCTATATCACTAAAAAAAGGTGTAGAAGGATATTTTTAAAACCTTTCCAAATTAAAATTTTTTAAAAGTACAGAACCACAAGTCTAGTTTTTCTAATACTTGATTTCCCTTGTAGTAAGTCAGAATTAGATTATGTATAACCTTGAGAAATTAATTTAATGGTGAGGATTTTGAGAATTTGCCCTCAGCTTCTCTTGGTTCATGTGGCTGTCAAAGTCAAAGTAGATTCCTATGGACTTGTCTATTCTCAGTGAGTAACAGTGAAATACTAAAGCTCAAGCTAATTAGCCTATGTACTTGGAAACCAAGAAACTTTGGGCATAAATGGCAACTTGTTTAACTTACTTTGGGTGGAGGATGTTTAAATATAACTAACAGATTACAAACTTCCTTAAAGGGAAAACTATCAGAATCACTTTTATATGAAAATTCCAGTTTTCCTACATGGGACTTTTAAGGATTAAATAAGTCAATATATAGAAATCATTTAGAAGAGTACCTAGTATATAATATATACTATATATGTTTCTTATTGTTATTTTTGTGTTTTTATTTAAGCCATGTAGTACTTAAGCAGAGCAGAAGTTCTAGTGAGGTATCTGTCACCCTATGACTATTGTCATTCAACCAAAAGATAGGAAGAAATAGCATTTTTTCTGAGTGTTTTTTACTAAATATCAAAAAATGTTGGAAAGAATACAAAGTTGTTATTATTAACAGGTTATATAATTATCAGCCTAAACATTTCAAGTGAATTGACTGAAAACAATATATAAATAAAAAGTAATCAGCAAGATGGTCAAACATAAGAGTAAACAAAACTCCTCTATTGTATACAAAAACAAATAGCTTTTCTACATACCACAAATACAAGTGAGAAAAAAATGATCCCATTTATATAAGATCAGAATCAATAAAACCACTCGGGAATAAACCTAAGTAGAAGTATATTGCACCTATAGGAAGAAAATTATAAATCTTTGCTGAAAGACATAAAAAAAGAATAGGATAGGATCAAGATGACTGACTAAACACAGGTAGTATGTGCTTCCTCCATGGAAAGGAATCAGAATAGTAAGTAGATACATTTCAAACAGGTCATCTGGGAGAGAATGCTAGGATTCATGAGAGAAGTGATGGGAAGCACCAAAAGTAAGTAAGGAGAGGGTTGGCTTGCCCAGCTGAAGACTGGCTAAGAGCCAGGAGAAGCTCCTGGATGTGGGGAAACAGTAAGAGAGAAACCCCCAGGACTCCACATTCCAGAAGTGATTTTACAATCTTGGCTATGGGAGAGCCCCTTGACCACCACAGGCCTCAGTACTAACAGAGATTGCTCCATAAAGGGAAATCTCACAAAATCCTGAAGCATCTGAGCCTAGAACAGCTTCATTCTGAGAATCTAGCTGTCAGGGATCTACAGATGGGGTTGCTCAAGGCAACTTCACATACCTAGGACAATACCCACCATCCTGCAATGGGCTGCTATGAGACTGAGACAAGTGGACTGCACTCCACATAGCTTCTTGCCCACATTGCTTGCCTGGGAAGAGCCCCACTGTCTCTGGTTGCTATTTTGAGAGTTTAATGCTGGGCTGTGCCTGCCTTTGGGCCAAATTTGGACTGACATGCTACAGCTACTGCCTGGGGACAGGAAAATCATACTTTCCATACATACCTAAGATAATACTGACCACCCTGCAACAGGTAGCTGTGGGACTGGGAAATAGCCCAGCTATCTCATTGCAGCTACCAGCAGCACCAACATGGACCACTTGGAACTTAGTGTGTGGTTCCACCACTGCAGTTGCCACCACTCACATCACACCAACTTCCAGGACTCCTGAGGACCCATCCTCACACCTGTTCTACTGCTCCTACCACTAGTTTCTGAGAAAGCCACCTGGAGGCCCAAGAATCAGCTCTCCAAAATGGACTAAAACCAGTGCCAGCATAAGCTGTACTGAGGCCTAAAAGTAGGCACACTGAGCCCACTAATGCCAACACTAGGGCCTGAAGACTGGCTCAGCCTGGCATCAAAGTCCCCAGCAAAACTTTACCCCAGCCTCAACTAATACCCATACCCTAAGCCATCAAGGAAATCACAGATACTGCTGACCCTGTGTACTGCCAAAGAAATCATACAAAGATCACACTACTTACCACAGGCACCCAAAATCAAAACCAAAGTGTCCTACTTAACCATCAACATATACACATCTTCAGGAAAAATTTTCCCCTATGAAAGCAATTTAAAAAAATAGGAACAAGCAACTGCTATACCAGATGCACAGATATCAATGGAAAGATACAGGAAACATGAAAAAGCAAGGAAATATGACACCACCAAAGGACCACAACATTTGTATAGCAACAGACCTGAATCAAAAAGAACTCTTGAAATGCCAGATAAATAATTCAAAATATTGATTTTAAAGAAACTCAAGGAGATGCAAGAGAAATCTGAAAACAAATACAAGGAAATCAGAAAATCAATTGAGGATATGAATGAGAAATTTATGAAGGAGACAGATATCTTAAAAAACAAACAAATTCTGGAACTAAAAAATTCATTGAAGGAAATACAAAATGCATTCAAAAGCTTCAGTAATCAACTAGATCAAGCAGAAGAAAGAATCTCAGACCTTGAAGACAAGTCTTTTGAAATAATCCAATCAGACAAAAATAAAGAAAAAAAAGTAAAAAAGAATATATGAAGCCTTTGAGACATGTGGGACTACATAAAATGACCAAACTAATGAATTATCAGTATTTTCAAGGGAGAAGAGAGATCAAAAAGTTTAGAAAACCTATTTAAGGAAATAATGCATGAAAACTTCCCAAGTCTAGCAAGAGGATTAGACATCCAGATACAGGAGACCCAGTGATCCTCAGGAAAATACATTCCAAAAAGGATTTCACCATGGTGTATTATAGTCAGAATATCTAAAGTCAAAGTGAAAGAAAGAATTTTTAAATTACCAAGAAAAAAGCATGTAGTCACCTATAAAAGAAATTCCATCAGATTAACAGAAGACTTCTCATCAGAAACTTTACAAGCCAGAAGAGAATGGGATGGCATTTTATAAGTACTGAAAGAAAAAAATCATCAGCCCAGAATTATACATCCTTCCAGAATAAGCTTCATAAATGAAGGAAAAATAAAGTCTTTCCCAGATAAGCAAACACTGAGAGAATTCATCACCACTAGACTAGCCCTACAGGAAATGCTCAAAGGGTCTTAAACATGGAAATAAAAGGCTGATAGTCAGCATCATGAAAACAAATGAAAATATAAAACTCATATGTCTTATGAAACAGTCACAAGACAAAGAGAAAAGAAATCAAATGGTGACATTACAGAATTTCATTAAGCCACAAAGACAAAACAGCAGAGAAAAGGAAACAAATATTTTACTAAACAATATAAAACAATTAACAATATGACAAGAACAAAGTCTCACATATCAACATTAACTTGAATGCAAATTGATTAAATGCTGCACTTAAAAGACATAGATTGACAGAATAGATAAAAAATACATGATCCAACCATACACTGCTTACAAGAAACCTGCCTTACCTATAAAGACACACAGACTGAAAGTAAAAAGGTAGAAGAAGATATTCCATGAAAATGGGAACCAAAAGTGAGCATGAGTGACTGTAATTATATCAGATAATACAGATTTTAAATTAAAAAAAAAACAGTAAAAATAAAAAAAGACCAATAAGGTCATTATGTAATGATAAAGGGATCAATTCAGCAAGAGGATATAACAATCCTAAATACATATGCATCCAACATCAGAGTAGCCAGATTCACAAAACAAATATTACTACACCTAAAGAAAGAGATAGACAGCAATACAATAATAGTGGGAGACTTCAACGTCCTACTCACAGCGCTAGAGAGATCATCGAGACAAAAAATCAACAAAGATACATTGGAATTAAATTGGACTTTGAACCAAATGGACTTAACAGACATTTGTAGGACATTCTACCCAACAACTACAGAATATATGCTGTTTTCATCAGTACATGGAACATTCTCCAAGATAGAACACTCAAAGTAGGCTGCAAAAAAAGTCTTAAAAAATTTTAAAAATCTAAAATCATATCATGTATCTTCTCAGACCACTGTGGAATAAAGCTAGAAATGAATACAAAGAGGAACTTCAGAAACTATGCCAATACATGGAAATTAAACAACATGCTCCTGAAATATCACTGGGTCAATGAAGGAATTAAAATGAAAATTTTAAATGTTTTAGAAATGAATGAAAATGAAAATACAATATACCAAAACCTGTGGGATACAGTAAAAGCAGTGCTATGAGGGAAGTTTATAGCATCAAATGCCTACATTAAAAAAGTAGAAAGATCACAAATTAACAACCTAACATCACATCTCAAGGAAATAGATAAACAATAACAAACCAAACCCAAAATTAGTAGAAGAACAGAAATAACAAAGATCAGAAAAGAACTAAGTGAAATAGAGACCAAACCAAACTAAAGCAAAGGATAAATGATCAATGAAACAGATATACTAATTCTTCAAAAAGATAAAGAAAATTGATAAACCACTAGCTTGACTAACCAAGGAGAAATCCAAATAAAGAAAATCAGAAATGAAAAAAGAGACATTACAACTGATACCACAGAAATACAAAAGATTGTTAGAAACTATTATGAATAACTATGTGCTCACAAACTATTAATAGAAAACCCAGGGGAAATGGATAAATTCCTGGAAACATACAACCTTCTGAGATTGAACCATGAAGAAATAGAACTCCTGAACAGGCCAATAATGAGTAGCAAGATTAAATCAGTAATAAAAAGTCTCCCAAGAAAAAAATCTCCCAAGACCAGATGAATTCACAGCCAAATTCTACCAAACATGCAAAGGAGAACTAACACCAGTTCTTCTTGACGTGGCCCGGCTTGAGACCAAGGAATGAACACAGAGACACAAAGACGCAGACACGACTGCAGCCCGTACAAAAAGACACAGACATCACAAGACAGTATGAGGCTGCAGTGAAAGTTCTCGCTGTAGCTGTTTTATTTATAATACTAGCTGTTTGACAACTGGCCCACCACAAGTTCTTTGTTCCCACACCGTCCCGAGTCAACACGTCCCAGTTCCTTGTTGTTTTGTCTCCAGCAAACAGGTGTTTGCATCTCAGATCCCTAGCCCCTCCTGTTTGCAGGATGAGGGCGCTGTGGACTTGCATGCAAGGCCACAGATATGTTCTTGAGAAAAACAACAAGGAAACTTTCCCAGACAAAGATGTCCTCTACACTTCTGAAACTGTTCTAAAAAATGGAGGAGGAGGAAATCCAAACTCAATCTATGAGGCCAAAGTATCACCCTGATACCAAAACCAGACAAGGACACACACAAAAAAGTAAATTACAGACCAATATCCCTGATGAACATACATGCAAAAATCCTCAATAAAATACTGGCAAATCAAATCCAATAGCACATTAAGTGAGGTTTATACCAAGGATGCAAGGACGCTTCAACATATGCAAATCAATAAATGTGATATACCACATAAACAGAATTAAGGACTAAAACCATATGATCATGCCAATAGACATAGAAAAAGCATTTCATAAAATTCAACATCCCTCATGATAAAAATCCTTAATGAACTAGGCATAGAAGGAACATAACTCAAAAATAAAGGCTATATATGACAAACCCACAGCCAATATCATACTTAACGGGGAAGAGTTGAAAATATTCCCCCTAATAACTGGGACAAGACAAGGATCCTCACTTTCACTACTCTTATTCAATATAGTACCGGAAGTCCTCACCAGAGCAATGAGGAAAGAGAAAAAAAAAAAAGGCATCCAAATTGGAAAAGATGAAGTCAAATTGTCCCTGTTCACTGATGATATGATTTTATATCTAGAAAATCCTAAAGACTCCACCAAAAAACTCTTACATTCAATAAATGAATTTGGTAAAGTTACAGTATACAAAATGAACATACAGTAATGAGTAGCATTTCTATACACCAATAATGATCAAGCTGAGAACAACTCAAGAAGGCAATCCCATTTACAACAGCTACAAAAAATAAAATATCTAGGAATATATTTAACCAAGGAGGTGAAAGATCTCTGTGTGGAAAACTACAAAACACTGGTTAAGGAAATTGTAGAGACACAAACAAATGGAAAAATATCCCATGCTCATATATTGGAAGAATTAACCCATTAAAATGACCATACTGCCTGAAACAATCTTACAGGTTCAATGTAATCCCTACCAAAATACCAACATCGTATTTTGCAGAATTAGAAAAAATAATTCTGAAGTTCTTATAGAACCAAAAAAGAGCCAAAATAGCCAAAACAATCTCAAGGGGTGGGCGGTGGGGCGGGGGACCTGGATGCATCACATTGCCCAGCTTCAAATTATACTACAAAGCCATAGTAACCAAAACAGCATGGTACTGGTATAAAAATAGACACATAGATCAATGAAATAGAATAAAGGACCCAGAAAGAAAGTCACACATGGCCAACTGATCTTTGACAAAGTCAACAAGAGCATACAGGGGAAAGAACACCCTTTTCAATAAATTGTGCTGGGAAAATTGGATTGCCATATACAGAATAATGAAACTAAACCTCTATCTATCACCACAGACAAATATCAACTCAAGATGGATTAAAGACTTGAATGTAAGACCTGAGACTATGAAAATACTGGAAGAAAACCTAGGGAAAACTCTTCTGGACATTGGTCTAGGCAAGGAATTCATGACTAAGACCCCAAAAGCACAGGCTCCAAAATCAAAATTAGACTAATGAGACTTAATTAAACTACAAAGCTTCTGCACAGCGAAAGAAATAATCAACAGAGTGAATAGACAATGTGTAGAATGGGAGAAAATATTTGCAAACTGTACATCCAACAGGGGACTAATATCCAGAATTTATAAAGAACTCAAACAACTCAACAACAACAGCAACAAAATAAGCCCATTAAAAAATAGACAAAGGACATGAATAGACATTTTTCAGAATAAGACAAACAAATGGCCAACAAGCATGTGAAAAACTATTCACATCACTAATCATCAGAGAAATGCAAATTAAAACCACAGTGAGATAACATCTTACACCGATCAGAATGGCTACTCTTAAAAAGACAAAAAAATAACAGGTGCTAGTTAGGATGCAGAGAAAAGGGATCTTTTATACACTGTTGGTGGAAATATAAATTAGTACAACTTCTGTGGAAAACAGTATGGCTATTTCTCAAAGAACTGAAAATAGAACTACCATATAATCCAGCGATCCCATTACTGGGTATATATCCAAAGGAAAAGAAACCAATATATTAAAAATATATCTGCGCTTGTATGTTTATCACAGAACTATTCACAATATCAAAGATATGGAATCAACCCAAGTGTCCATTAACAGAGGACTGGGTAAAGAAAATTTTGTATATGTACACAATGGAATACTGTTCAACAATCAAAAAGATTAAAATCATGTCTTTTGCAGCCACAGGGATGGGACAGGAGGCCATTATCTTAAATGAAACAACTCAGGCACAGAAAGACAAATACCATATGTTCTCACTTATAAGTTGGAGTTAAATAATGTGTACACATAGAAGCAGAGTAGGAATGATGGACAATGAAGATCTGGAGGGATAGAAGGTGGGTGAGAGGGTGATGGCAGGTTGCTTGGCAGGTATAGTGTGTGTTGCTCCAATGAGGAATGCACTGACTTCACCACAATGCAATATATCAGTGTGGCAAAATTTCACTTGTACCCCATAAATATATACAGATTAAAAATAATAAATAAAAGAAGAATAAATTTAAAGGTACACCATGTTTCTGGATCTGAAGACACAATTTTGTCAATATTTTATCTTTAAAACTGACCAATGAATTTGGAGAAGTATCAAAGATGCTTTGCATTTTTGAATGACACTTGACAGCCTGATTTTCAACCTTTTCTTGAAGATGCAATGTATGAGAATAATGAGGAGAATTTTGAATAATAACTATCATATTTGAATTCTTACTAAGTGACAAGTACTAATTTAAGTACTTTGCATGTATTTGCTCATTTAATCTTTCTAGTAATAAAATGTAGGGACTGTTAGTATCACCCATTTATCAGACCATGTCTACTATTAATAGAAAAGTACAAAGAGATTAAGCAACTTGCCCAAAGACACCCAACTAGTAAATGACAGAGCTAGGATTCAAACAGTCTTATTCCAGAGCTCTTGTTCTTCATCACTACACTGCTACCTATATTCTGTGGGAATATTTTCACTACTTGATATCAAAACATTGTACAAGAACAGTAGCACTTGGAAAGTAATAGACTCATGGTAATCAGCTTATTTATGATAAAGGGCCAATTTCAAATCAGTTAGAAAAAATGGTACTAAAACAATTCACCATCTCTTTGGAAAAAAAATCATTAAGTAGATTCCTGCCTTATACCATACCTATAGATAAATTCCAAATGTATTAAAATCCTAAACATAAAAGGTATTAAAAGGAAGATAGAATATTTTAATACTCTCAGGATGGGGAAAAGATTTTCTAAGATATAAAATTGAAAGCTATAAAATAAAGATTGGAAAAATTTAAGGCTTTAATATGATAGAAGATATTAACATAAAGTTAAAAGAAATCACAATCTGAGAGAATAATGGCAAGATCTTTAATGGAACGATGATTAATATCCAAAATATATTTAAAAACTTTCAAGGACTCAGTAAGAAAAAAGGCTAACAACCCAGTAGAAAAATAATTAAAGGATATCAATAGACAGTTCTTAAAATAAGAACTAAAAGTATCCCCCCAAAATGAAAAGATGCTTACCATTGCTAATAATGGGCATAAAATAATAATGAAATACCATTTTCAACTGTAAATTTTCAGAGTAGTAAAAAAATGTTAAATTTATAATATCTAGCATTGGGCAAAGGAATTAGAAGGCTAAAACTATTTGAAGCTGTAAGTTAGGGTATAAACTGATGTAGCAAGTTTGATGACATTTTGGGTAATAACTATCAATATTTTAAATTACACCTTCCATTTGACCTTGAGTAGTCTGATCTGGTCTGGTTTATTCTATTCTAAAGAAATACTCTCACATGTGTGCTAGACTATAAGTATAAAACGTTCACTATAATATTTTGTGTAAGAGTGAGAAATTAGAACAAATTTTAAAATCCATTAGTAGAAGAATGGCTAAATTATAAATCAGTCATACTGTATAATACTACATGTCCCTTAAGAAGGCTAAGATAGTCATATGTACTAACATAAAAGGTTTCTAAGACATACTATGTTTAAAAAGGTAAGTCACCAAACAGTGTAAAATCCCATCAACACCTTAAAATGTATCTGTATTTTACATATCTATATATGTTAACAGTTAAAATATCCTTTCATCTTGAAGAAGAAATGGTGTTTCAGGAGGGAAGAATGGGAAATTTTCAACTTTTACTTGATTGCATTTTTTTTAACTTTTAAGAATATGTTCACATAGTAACTTGCTTATTTTTTCAAATTATAGCAAATTATAAAGGATAAATTTAGAAGTGGAAAATACCTTTTAGATAATTTTGTTAATTTTTTGTCTTCCTTCCTTCTGCAGATTGAGCCTCTATAGAATAGTACAAAAAGAACAGTCTTTTCACATGACTATAACCAATCTTCCTCAGGGAATGTAGTTCACAAGCAGAAACTAAGGAAAAAAACAGAAAAGCATTCTGTTTATCCTGAATTTTCCTTTGCTTAATTTCATCCCATTACACCTAGTTAGTTTTAGTCTCTTGAGATATATTATTCTCGCTCTCCTTGATAGTCACATTCTTTAAATACCTAGAGAATAGTCATGATCCCGTCTTTTCTACTTCCATTTTAAAATCATTATGTATACATATCTTTTATTGTGAAATACCTACATCACTTTTTAGGAGCAGACAAGAGAGAAAAATATAATAAATTATGACATCTTCATCTATCTGTTCTATTCTCTACTTATCATTTAAATGTATTTCATGCATTTAAGAGGCCCTCAGTAAATACTGAATGAATTATCTTTATATAAATACATGTGTGCTGTGAAGAGAACAGTGGCATTGTCATTAGACATGACAGGAAAATTTGAACCTCTGGTTTTTGGTAACTTGGAAAACCTTTCCTCTGAAAGAGTCTTAAAGACTCTTTTTTCTTCTCCCCCAAGCATATCAAAGTACTATTTCATCTAATTCACACTATATTAATTAGAAACTGCCAGAATGACGAAATATATTCAGCATTTCAGGATTATATATTAATTCATTCAGAAGCAAATCTATTTTTAATATATTATTATTTAATATCTTTTAAAATTGAGACATGTGCTAGATTCTGTTTTAACTCTCTTGCTATATACCCTTGAATAAATCTATAACTACTCTAGTTCTTAAGTTCTTTGTCTTTAAGGGGATGTCTTTGTATTTATTTTACAGAAAAATTATGAAGCATGTTCTTATTGGAAAATCTCTTTAAAAAGATTTAACTTCTAATTCTTCTTTTATCTGATCTTTTTCTATATTTTGAAAAAATGTGTCTGCTTTTCTCTTCTTAATTTAGTTTATGTACAATCATATAATCTATTGTAAAATAAATATATTAAAAGGGACTTTATAATGTCATCTGGTCTAATGATCTGGCTTTAGGCAGGCAGATGTTTCAAGAACCACTTTCTGTGGTTGAAAACCTAGGAAGATGTGAACCTCACATCTTCCTTTTTTAGACATTCAGCATGATATTCAAGAGGTAGTTCTTTAAGTCCTGGTCTACTTCTTACTCTTTCAATAAACACTAAATATGGTGTCCTTAACAATAGAGAACAGCTCAGCATCTACTCATATGAACACTCCTTAGACTTAAGGGACAATTTTAACTTAACCATCAATCAATCATTTTTATTAGTTACCTACTGCCGTGTAACAAATTATTCCAAACTTGATGGCATAAAATAACACATAGTTATTATCTTACAGTATCTGTGGGTCAAGAATGAGCGTGGCTTAGCTGGATTCTCTGGCTCAAGGTCTGTCGCAGGCTGCAGTCATTCCAGCGCTCTCCTGGGAGGGATGCACTTCCTAGTTTACTCACATGGTTTTGGAGGATCCAGTTCCTTACAAGTTACTTGCGCCCTCAGTTCCTCAAGAGCTACTGACCACAGACCTCCTTCAGTTCCTTGCCACATGGGCCTCTCTGTAGAGCATCTTACAACATGGCACTTGCTTCCTCAGAGTGAGCAAGTAGGTAGGTAAAAGAGTATAACTGTGATGAAAGTCACAGTCTTTTGGAACCTAATCACAAAAGTGATTTTATTCTTTTCTTCTGGTCTGGGTTTAAGGCAGTGCTAATGCCATACCTCCTGACTTGTCCAGACACGTGATAGCAAATATCCAATTATTTTTTATTAAAATAAACAATTTCACCTACAGATAGCTTTTTAGAGATTTAAGATCCACTCTAATCTGTAGTCAACTGAATTCATACCTAGGACAAGGAATCAAACTAGGTACTAGTTCAGCAAGTCACCTGACAGGATCTGGAAACCAAATATCCCCTAGGTTTTCTTCTTTCCTCTAGATGCTTTAAAAAGTTGGAAGAAAGGATAACTTGAAGCACACCTGAGAACTTCTGGCTTATACAGATGACAAAACATCTTTACTGCAGACTAGATCAATTCATGTTTAAAGCTAGGCTTATTTCCCTCCTATAGAAGTTAACACCTATAGTGATTAACAGGCAATGACGAGACAACCATTGGAACGCTGTTATCGTTAGAAGATGTTCATAGAAACAAAGCAGCAAACCAGATCATCTTTTGGTAAGGAAGGGACTTCTTGACATAACAAAGCAAGGGCATCTCTTTCACTCTAGATTATTCTAAAGCTTAGTTGTGTTAGTCCGTTTATGTTACTATAAAGAGATACCTAAGGCTGGGTAATTTATAAAGAAAAAGAGTTTATTTGGCTCACAATTCTGATGTCTGGAAAGTTCAAGATTGGGCATCTGTGTCTGGCAAGGGCCACAGCCTGCTTCCACTCATGGCGAAAGGTGAAAGGGAGCAAGCATGTGCAGAGATCACATGACGAGAGAGAAAACAAGATGGGTGTATGTGTCAAGCTCTTTTTAACAACCAGCTCTTGTGGGAACTAATAGAGCAAGAACTCATTCAATCCTACCCCAAGGAAGGCATTAATCCCATCATGAGGGATCCACATCCATGATCCAAATGCCTCCCATTAGGCCCCATCTCCAACATTGGGGATCAGATTTCGACATGAGTTTTGAAGGGTTAGATAGCCAAACTATAGCACTTACCTATTTTAGGAGATTAAGGTGGCAATTTGTTAGGTACGAAAATGGTCTTCACTGTCTTTGAGAAAAGAAGTTCTGCAGTCTTCTGGCAACTTCATTCCAGTGTTTTCAGTCCTTCAGTTGAAACCTGTTTCTTATTATTCTGACCTTGATTGACCTCACAAACCATTCAAAACCATTGTTACATTATACTTTTTTGATCATGATTGGAGATGGGCACACGCCACTATATATACCCAGACAAGTATATACCCTAAGGTAATTTTCTTTTCAGCCTTTTCTTCTCAAGGCTCAAATTCTCCCCAGCTTTATTAGCCTCTTCTAGAGCTGTGTGCCGTCTCTTAAACCGTGTAGTTTAAGCCATTCTTTGAATTGTTGGTAGATTATTTTCTATCTCCATGCTTTTGATAATGTTAATTTCAAGTAGTTTAATAGATATTTCATATAAAAGTGAGTTTTGGCCCAGGCATGGTGGCTCATACCTGTAATCCTAACACTTTGGAAGGCTTCAGGGGGAGGATCACTTGAGGCCAGGAGTTTGAGACAGCCTGAGCAACATAGCAAGACCCCATCTCTACTAAAAATAGAAAAATTAGCTAGGCATGGTGGTGTGTACTTATAGTCCCAGCTACTTGAGAGGCTAAGGCTGAGACAGGAGGATTGACTGAGACCAGGAGCTTGAGACTGCAGTGAGCTGTTATGACACCACTGTACTCTAGCCCAAGCAACAGAGTGAGACCCTGTCCTCACATCCCCTCCAAAAGTGAATTTTGGTATTTGCATACCTTTCATCAACCTCTCACGCTAATCGTACTTACTCTTTTCTTGGCAAATAGAGTAGGGTATAGGATTATATTTTTATGATGGAGGTCTTAAATATATCTTCAAATATGTAAATAGATATATTTACGAACATTTATTACCTCAAGAAACCTAACTACCTTTCTAGCAAATATATATATATTTTTAAGTTCTTATAACTAAAATAGAAAGAAAAATGTTATTAATACCTAACAAGGATGTTTATTCTGGGAAATCTGCAGTAAATTTAGGAGAAATAAAAAGAGGCAAACCAAGGATATCTGCTCTGAAAATCAAGAGAGTTTTCTTGTTTCTATTTTAAATGGCAAATTGAAGCTCAGAAGTTTATTGATTTGTCCTGGCTGTGCCTATAGACGCAATGAACACTGGTGCCACCAGATTGTGCTGCATCTTTGTCTGGATTTATTAGGAGTCCCATAGTTCTACTTCCCTGATAACTGACTTTCTCTCTCACCCTTTCTCCTTCTAGTACCTGGAGACACACATCTGCCAGTACTTCTCTTAGAATTTCAATTTGGTAGAAATGAGAGTCCTGCCCATTAGAATCATTGAAGACTTTGTCCACATTGTTATACTGTAAGATACCCACAGATCTTTCTGTATTCCTTCTCCAATCAAGTCTAGGAAGCAGAAAAGATTAAAGTTCCTCATTCTATACTCCAGTCTGAGTTTGTCATACTCGTAAAGAGTTACAGAACCTTTGGGATTCACCCTAAAGTAAGGCTCCTTTGGGATTCACCCTAAAGTAAGGCTCTATTGTTGCTATATTCACCAGAGCCCCATGAGACTTAGACTCTTAGGCTTACTTTTACATTACAGAAAATCCTAGTTTTCTGCTTGATATAATGAGCATGTTACAAATAAAAAAAAAAGAATGAACATGTCAAGAGAAATTAAATAGAGATTAAAGAAAGTATATTTGGGTTATTCTGGTTTTAAAATATTCATTGAAGCTCTAGTTTTACTTTTTCTTCTTTTAATCATGACAAATAATGACTGAGTGTCTATTGGATATACAGCTCAGTCTATTATAAGGAGAAATACAAGAGTAGAGAACATGAAGCTATGCCTTTGATTTCATAGAGTATCATCTAATATTGGAGAAGGATTTAACTCAATTAGGCTGACATCAGACCTTTTTTTCTCTATAGCAAGGGTCAGCAAACTATGGCCAAGTGCCTGTTTTTATAAATAACATTTTATGAGAACATAGCCATGCCCACTGGCTATGGGCATTTGCCTATTGTCTGTGGCCGCTTTCACACTACAGTGGTAGAGTTGACTATTTGCAATGGAGAATGAATGTATGGCCTGCAAAGCCTAAAATATTTACTGCCTGATCCTTTACAAAAAAAAATTTGCCATTCCCTGCTCTACAGCATTAAATGCCAGAAAGTAAAAACATATACAAACTTTTAAGGAAAAAAAACTCTCTATAATATAATCAGATTATATTATTATTTTAGGCAACAGAAATGTATATATATATATTTTAAAATAAAATAATGTGGTTGTATGAAAGAACTGATAGGATTAAAATTTTTTAAACATGTTAAGGTCTGAGTAATTTTTGAGAGATATATTTGAATATTTAAAAATATTTAAGATACTTATATAAATATTTTAAAATACTTAAAAATGAAGAACTAGCTCTGAAATTTGTAATTATATTGAGCAAATTAGGAGATGAGAAGTGTGAGTAAATAGATCTTCTTTTATTGTAGACAGTGATAATTGTTCATTTTTTAAAATTAAATTGCCATTTATGTACATTCGAAATCATTAGCAAAAACAAAATCAAAGAAAATATCTTTAAAGCAAATGAGAGAAAGCAAACAACAAAGAACAATACAAAACAGAAAACATAAAACCAGATGATGCAAGACCAAACATACTCATTATGATAATAAATGTAGATAGATTAAATGTCTCTACTAAAAAGCTTAGATTGACTTTTAAAAAAAGAAAAAGAAAGAAAGAATCTATTACCAAAAAGTAACTCTGAAATATTAAAAATAAAAGGCAAAAATATTAAAGCAAGTTTAAGGAGAGGATAAGGCTATAGTATTATAATTGGTAAGCATGTTAGAAGTTAGCATTCTGATTTTTAGTTGAGATTGAAATTAATTTCATTGAACATTATGTTACTGAATTACTGATAAAGCAAAATCATTCAGGCTTGTTGTTACAGAAAACACATAAATACCCTCTGAAGGTTATAGTCCTTATCATTTGGATTTGTGCATATATTTGTGAAAGGATTAGAAAATGTGGTTAAGAGCAGCAGAATATACTCCAGTTTCTAAGGAAAGAAAGACAGATGGAGGTGACTGTTGCCTGTCTTCACATGGGCCTTTCTGATTCTGAATGCCTTGAAATTAGAGCCACATTGGCCAAAATTTTAGAACTAAGCAATTATATCTGTCATGAAGACTGAAATTGAGGATAGGAATGTAGAATATAGTAGACTGTAATAAATGTTAACTTTGGGTAAACAATAAATAATTGTTTATTCAATTCTTAAGTCTTGTTTCCCCATACAAACCATCTTTTCTTTTCTTTCTATTTATCTCTGTTTTTTTCATCTCAGAACTGTTATGAAAGTTATTCAGGCTTATACATTATAGCTATTGTTTAAGTTGCTGAAGTTATAATCATTACTAACTTTAATATTTATTGAAATTTTACTATTGCTTTTTTTTTTGTTCATTGTTTCTACTGTCTCCCTTATCATGACTACTTTTATTATGGACTTCTGCTTCCTTGCCTCCTATTGAAAATGCAATGAGTTTTTATTTTTTAATTTCCTTCTAGTTCTATATTAAGTCTTTTTCTGAAATATATTCTCCCTCTGGAACTTGAAGGATGATGGTCCCTTTCTTTAATCCAACAGTATTTTTCCATAGTTTTTTTCTCCCTGATTACTAATCATAAAAAGGAATATTCAAACGCATTATGTATTTCAACAGACATGATATGTGGTCTTGTTTACTTGGGTTTGTTTGCCATATAGTATTCTCAGATAGCAGAAAAGAAAGTTCATGCTTTTGTATCCAAGTAAGGAGTTAGCACATTATTGTATATTACAAGCCTAGATAATGAGCAAGAATGTTGGCCCCTAAGTCATATCATAGCATATATTTATTTCTAGGCCAAAAGAATCAATACCAGACTTTCAGTTTAAAAACCAGATACCTGTCAACTCTGTTTCTGAGTATAAATTGCCCATCTCAGATCCATAGTTGAAGAGACATTGATGTGCACAATTCCTATCCAATCATTTTTAGCAATTCATCTAATGCAACATTAATGGTTTACTCTTTATCATAAGCCTATTCCCATTGTCTCTTTCTCTGATATTAACTAGTATGATAAATGGAAAAGCTATTGCCCCATCATATCTTCTTCCTGGGATCTTCTAATCTATGCCCATATTGTGTCTCAGTAAAGCTTTGTTATCACCTCAAGTCCTCTTGATTTCTACCGTATTTTAAAAGAATAAATGCTAGGTAGGGCTGAAAAAAAGGATATTCAGCTTTGTGTACCTCAAAAAACAGCAACTGATAAACCAACTGCTGATGAGGATGCAGAGCAAGTAAATCTCATATTAATATATACAATTTCTGATGGGAATTTAAAATGGTACTGTTGCTCTAGAAAACAGTTTGGTAGTTTCTTATAAAATTAAATGTACTGCTGGGCATAGTGGTGTATGCCTGTAATCCCAGCTACTCAGGAGGCTGCAGTGGGAGAATCATTTGAGCCCAGGAGCTTGAGACTGCAGTAAACTATGATCGCAACTGTGCATAGCCACTACACTCTAGCCTGGGCAACATAGTAAGACTCTGTCTCAAAAAAAAAAAAAATTCAATATATTTATAAATCATACAAACCAGCAGTCATACTTCTGAGCATTTATCCTAATGAAAACATGTTTACAGAAAAACCTGTACATGAATGGTCATAGCAACTTTATTCTTAATAGCCAAATACTGAAAACAATCCAAATGTACTTCAAAGGATGAAGGGATAAACAAAGTGGTGCATCTATATAATTGAATACTACTCAGCAATAAAAAGTATTAAGGTATTGGTATACATAAAAACTTGAATGACTCTGAAGAGCATTATGCTGAGTAAAAAAAAGGCAATCTCAAAGGGTTATACACTGTATGATTCCACGTATATAATATTCTCTAAGTGACAAAACTGTAGTAATGGAGAATAGATCGGTTGTTGGAAAAGGTTAGGGTTAGGGGAAGGGGAAGCTGTGACTAGTAACAAAGAAAACAAAGGAGTTTCTTTATGGTGATAGAACAATTCTGCATTCTGATTGTGGTGATGGTTACATGAATCAACACATAATAAAATTTTATAGAACCATATTCAATGCACACACAAAGAGTACATGTAAACCCTAGTGAAACCCAAATAATGTCTGTACCTGAATTCATAGTATCGTACCAAAGCCAGTCAACTGGTTTCGACAATGACCTATGATTATATAAGGTATTATCATTGGGAGAAGCTGGTTGAAAGATATACAGAAACTCTTTGTACTAGTTTTGTAACTTCTTGTGAGGTTATTTGAAAATAAAAAATTCTATATTTTTTAAAAAGCAGCAACTATACAACAGAGGGACAGCTACCCAGTTTTTCAGACTGGTATAGACCAGTAGTTCCCAAACCTGGCAGATCATCAGACTCACTTAAAGAGCTTAATAAACTATACTCATACTCATGGATCCTTTCACTACCACAGATACAAGGAACTATATTTTCAGAAAATTTCCCAAGGTTGGAGAACAGTTTATAGAGCCTGGTTTCTGAGCCAGGGATAGGAGTGGAGAAAACTGATGTATCTGTTCTGTATTAATCCTTGATTGTGATTCACAATCTGCTCTGTGTTATTAGTGTGAAAATCCTTCTGATTTCTGGCAATAGGTTAACCATGCATTTTAGATTTTAATTTTGTTAAGAGTTTTTACCTTTTCCCTAAGCTATTATAGATATTTCAGTATGATGTTTCTTGAGGCTGTGTCATTAGCTACTAATCAGTTGCCAGTTTAAATCAGACACAGGGCAGTAATCCTCTTATAGATGGATCTTGTCTTTACCTCATTCATATGTGAATGGTGACTTGATTCCAGCTTTTCCCAGGGAGACTTCAGAGTTCTACTTTACTTGATCAGTTTTTCATATTGATGTGGCATCAACATAAATCACGTTTCCCCCAAGATTGGCTAGTGAGTGGAAGACAGCCAAGGTACACCACAGTGGAAGACATCAGTTAGGAAAATTACATCCAAAACCCGAAAACGGCTGTCTCTGAAGTTTTTGTTTATGAAAATTGGAAAAGCTTTCCCTTCTCAGCCTCTGACATTCCTGATTTATTGTTTCTCTGCTGAAAATTATCCAAAGATGTTTTTAGACATTAGCTGGTGAAAGCCACATTTATTTAAGGTGGAGGAAAATGTAAAGAGCCCTTACGTTTGTGAATTTCTCAGTCAGACTGGCAACATTTTAATAGCTATAGTTGACCAGGTTCTTTTTGTACATATGAAAAATCAGTTTTAGAGCTAGCAGTATGATCCATAATGCTAGAAGGGATAAATATCTTATGCTGTGGTGCAAAGAACACTAGACCAATAATTAGGAAACTTGAATGTTTTCCTGGACTCTGACACTAGCTAAAATTGTATCCTTGGTCAAATGGCCTAACTATCCTAAGCCTCAGTTTTCCTTATCTATAAAAGCTGGGAGTAGAGATTAGACAAAACTAGCATTTCAAATATTTATGAGTTATGGAATTTACAGTAACATAATCTCATAATCACCCCTCTCTGA
Source organism: Avahi laniger (assembly GCA_963575035.1). Lineage (NCBI taxonomy): Eukaryota > Metazoa > Chordata > Mammalia > Primates > Indriidae > Avahi > Avahi laniger. The sequence goes on along the minus strand of CAUYSK010125116.1, from coordinate 26,250 downwards.
AACTTAAAAATACTGTCATTTCTTCAAGATATATGATAAAGAAGCAAATTAAAGAAAAATTCAGATTTTGTGTATTATTAAATTAAATTATAAATTTAATTTCAATCTAATATTCATAAATATAAGTTAAATACATTCAATCTTTTCCTATATAAAATTATGCATAGTACATAATTTACTTTAAACTAATTATATCAGAGAAAGCATAACTGGTCAGGCACAGTGGCTCACACCCATAATCCCAACACTTTGGGAGGCTGAGGTGGAAGGATCATTTGAGTTCAGGAGTTTGACACAGCCTGGGCAACACAGCAAGACCTCATCTCTACAAAAATAAAAAAATAAAAAAAAATTAGCCAGGGGTGGTAGCAACCTCCTGTAGTCCTAACTACTTGGGAGGCTTGAGGCGAGCGGATTGCTTGAGCCCAGGAGTTCAAGGCTGCAGTAAGCCATGATCGTGCCACTGCACCTTAGCCTGGGCAATAGAGTGAGACCTTGTCTCTAAAAAAGTTGATCTACCAAGAAGATACAAGAATCCTAAAGAATCCTAGTAATACACTTTCAACATATGTAAAGAAAAAATGGCAGGACTAACAGGAGAAATAAGCAAACCCACAGCATAATTTGAGAGTCACACGCCTCTCTCAATAACTGACAGAACAATTAGAACAACCAAAAAATCTTCAGAGACATAGAAAATTTATCCATTATGATTAACAAACATGATTTAATTGATATCTATAGAACACTACATCCTACAACTGCAGAAAACATCTTTTAAAGGGCACATACAACATTTTCCAAAATTGAGCATATTTGTTGTCTCAACAAATTTTAAAGGACTAGAAATCATTCTATCATACTCTCTGACCACAGTGAAATCAAGCTATAAATCAGTAACAAAAAAACAACTAGAAAGACTTCAATTTCCATCTCTGCATGTAAGGAGCTTAGAAATCACCACTCCATCCTAACAACATGTAAAAGCTGAACAAACTGAAAAATCAACAATTCTTCATAGATCTGTAAGAGAAGTGAGGTCACAGGGTAAACTGCTGTCCCCCAGACTGGAGAGACAGATAAGTAGAGAGAGAAAATCACAACATACTAGAGCAGAAACCTCCATGGGAACCAGTACTGGGGTCAAAAAACATGAAATGTAATTGAGAAATTACTAGAGACTAGTATTGAACAAGTCTAAGAATTGAGTGCCCCAGGTCAAGAACCCAGGTCATGGTGAGGAGAGGGGGAATGATTTTGTGAGTTTTAACCCTAAAAGCTCAACCAGATTCTCACCATAAATATCAAAGAAAAATTATCTTTAGCTTCCAGAAGGGGGAGGGGTAAAGGAACCACTTTGAAATACATCAGAGCCCTCTGTACTTCTTAACAAGGTCTGCCCTCAGTACAAACTAGTTAACCAGACTCTAACCTAATCCCTATCCTGTTGGGGTTTTATCAGTGCCTAACTGACCTAAGGTAAGGTAAATACCCAGTTCCAGCCAGCTCTAGCATTCCATGTGGAAGTAATATTATGAACAACTCTATGCCCACAAATTTGATAACCTAGATAAAATGATAACCTAGATAAAATGATTGTGTCCTTGAAAGATACAATCTGCCAAAACTCACACAAGAAGAAATGGTCAATCTGGAAAAGTCCATATGTATTATGGAAATTGAATCAATAACTAATAACCTTCCAAAACAGAAAGCCCCAAGCCTAGGTATGTTCACTGGTGAATTCTACCAAATATTTGAGAATGAAATTATGCCAAATTCTCTACAATCTCTTTCAGAACATAAAAGTAGAGGGAATACTTCCCAATTCATTCTGTGAGGCCAACACCACCATAATTTCAAAAGTAGACAAGGACATTATAAGAAAACTACAGATCAGTATCTCTCATGAACATAGATGCAAACATTCTCAACAAAATACTATGAAATCAAATCCAACAATGTATAAAAAGAATTATATACCACAACCAAGTGGTATTTATCCCAGGTATATGAAGCTGGTTTAACATTTGAAAATAAATTAGTGTAAGCCATTATATCAACAGGGTAAGAAAGAAAAATTCATGAACATATCAATAGATGTGGAAAAGCATTTGACAATATCCAATACCCATTCATGATAAAAACTCTCAGCAAACTAGGAAAAGTTTATCAACTTGATAAAGAACAATAAAGAACATCTACAAAAAACCTGTGGCTAATATCATATATATTATACTTAATTGTGAGAAACTAGAAGTTTTCCCACTAAGATCAAGATAGATGTTGAGTTATAAAGTCACACTTCAGTTTTCCTTTAGGGATAATTTCACTCAGTCCTTAAGATTAGAATTAAAATGGCTCAAAACCTGTTTATTGATTTAAAATAGAAATTCTAACTGATGCCATCACCACCTTTAACACTTTGAAGCCTCAGGAGTTTCCAACCATGTCTAAACTAAATGATCTCTGAAGTTATGTTTAATTTTTAACATCCATGACTCTTTTAGGATAACATTACAGACCTTTTTTTAGAAACAGGGTCTCACCCTGTCACCCAGGCAGCAATGCAGTGGTGCAATCATAGCTCACTGTAGCCTCGAACTCCTGGGCTCAAACGATCCTCCTGCCTCAGCCTTCCAAGTAGCTGGGACTATAGGCATGCACCACTGTACCCAGCTACCATCATAGACTTTTATACCCATTCTGGTGCATTTTTCTTAATTCTAACATCTGCTTTATCTCTCTCTCTCTCTCTCTCTTTTTGTTTTAGAAACAAGGGTTATGACAATAAGCATGTGAAAACAGGGAGAAAATAGTGAATTACCATGTTTGAAGTATATCTGAATTAATATGTGAAGCAGGCATAGAAAATGCAGGGCAATAGAGAGATTTTCAAAACAATATGAAAACAAAACAGGGAAATAAAAGTAAAAAAAAGAACTAGAATGATAAAAAGAGATTGATGAAGACCAGAGGTTGTAATGATTAAGACCCTATAAATAGTAAATAGTTGATATATGCTTGCTGTGAGACACATGTAGTTTTAGGAATCATTTCTTGGTTTCAGTAAAGCAGGTTTTTGTTGCTGTCGTCATTGTCATCATCTGATTCTAAATGACTCAGTAACTTTAGAAAAATTATCTGAACTTATTCTATTCACTAATGTTGATCCAAAAGGGAAAGGTAAATTTAGAAGAAGTTCTTTTGCCATCATTATTTTGAGAGGAATATGGCCTCTAGCTTCGAATCATATTTTATCACATTTAAAAAGCAATGCTTTAGCATTTGGACCTTTATATATAATAATTTTTATGTGGACCAAGGTCCAAATTTTCAAATTCATCTGGTCCTTTACCCTAGCCACTTTAATTCTAATCTTAAAGACTGGGTCAGATTATCCCTAAGAGAAAACTAAAGTGTGACTTTATAACTCCACAAAGCCTGGCAGAGGAATAAAGCACTGGGAAATGGGTCTATGACCATAGAATTCTTCATTTCTGAGAATATCCAGTCTCTGTTATAGTTCCAGTCCAGCCCTGATTCAAGTACAAAAGAGGAGAAGAGAAAAAAGAGTGAGAGGAAAGAGATAATGAAGAGAAGGACATGGTGATTAGAACGAAAGTTCTTTGTATCATGGAGCGACTATTAGTATGCTTGTGCTACAAACTGAATGTGGCTCTGGGTCTGCCTTTAATCTTAGTAGTGTCCTGAATCTAGTTTAATTTTATGTGTTCTGAGGATTATTCTGAAACAAACTTAGATCCCTGGGGTCCTTCTGTACACATCCCACTACCCTAATCCCCTAGAGCTAAGCTTGTGGATATTAAATACAAAGTGCCTCAGTATTCACACTGTGGCATTTGATTTGCAAAGTCATCAATATGTTACTTTTGTATCTCTCCTTTGATCCTTTACATACCTGGGGTCTCACACAGGGCCCTCAATCAAATATATACCAGGAACAGTATTAGATATTTTCATAAATCTTACTTTTATCAGAAAAATAATCTTGTGAAGTAACAATTATTATTCTATGCATAGAGATGACAAAACAGATACTCAGGGTGCTCTTGAGCAATGTCATACAGCCATGAAGTAGCAAATTCTAAATTTGAGCCCAAGTGTTCTGACTTCAAGTTCAGTGCTCTTTTTAGGACCCTAGAGGATGTCAATAAATACTTGGTTGATTGTTGACTGAAAAGGAACAATTCCTCTAAACTGAAAGGCAGACTTTAAATGACTTCCTTGCCTTGGTCTGACACTCACCAACTCCTTTTAAATGCCAGACAAGGGAAAAGATCAGTTTAATTGTTACCATTTATAAGTGAGAAAGTTGAGACCAAATAAGCTTTATTGGAGGCCTCAGCTTTCAATTGTCATTCTACATTTCTCATTAAGGAAAGTAGAGATGCATGAAGGTGTCACCTTGTTGAAGGTCAGATGGAGTGTTTCTGTGATGAATAGTATCTGATGCCCTGAGTAGTCTCATATGATCCCTGTGATGACTAGGTATTTCTGGGTGAATGTAGAATGAGGATGAGAAGGAGATTTCATTCTTGCCCCCTTTAAAATGAAAAATTCTGCACTGAAAGTAATTTTTTCCAATCTGAGACAGATTTCTTACATTAAATTTGTTGAATTTAGTGTAAGAAACCTTTATCGAACGCTTAGGATGAGCTGGGTATTGTGGGGAGAATAATTTAAATAAGCCTAAGCTCTTGCCCTCAAGAGATGATAATTTAATGGAAAAAATGTTCTGCCATGATCATTTGTATAGTTCTGAGTTAATTAAATTTGGAAAAATGATTTGCCATTTTCAAATACCGACTTTCTAATGACTACCAACATGCATGTCTTACTAGCTTTGAAGCTGTGTTGCATGAAAGTTAGTGGTTTTATTGAGCTCCCTTGGGTGTGATTCTATGCTGTGGTGGTAGAAGTTGGAGGATTGGGGAAAGGTAGAAGGGCTGAGATGAAAGGTCTCTGGGAATTTTATCCTAAATTTGCCTAAGTGGCTTTGATATCATATATTTTATATATTAGGCTTCTTCATAAAATTCATTTGGAGGAAGAAAACAGGCCCTACAACTTAAAAAATGTAAATTGCTGGATTATGCAACAATAACAAAACATTCAGGCTTTATGTTGGGCACTCAATTAAATGTTTTGTGGTCTTGCAACAACCAGAAATTACCTCCCTGATTTGAAAAGCAGTGTTGAGATAATCTGTGGTTAAGATTTGAGAGTGAAAAGGGTTGTTATACCACCCACTTATTTACCAAGAAAAGGATCCTCTGAAGAAGGAATGAGTGAACATTAGAGAAACTATCATTTTGTCAGCGAGGATTGACAAGGCAGATCAGGCTGTAAGAAAGCAGATGCAGACCAGCCAGGTGGTGATTTAAGTGCCAGGGAAGTCTTCTAAGCAGCTTAACGAAAGGTCCCATGCTACTACTGATTGTTTCAAGGGGAATAGATGGCCAAGAATGACATGTGCTTGTGGGTTCTATACTTAATTTTAGTCTCTTCAAGCCAACTTACCAAATGAACAATTTAATACTCTTAGCAGTTGAGTCATTTATATTGCTTGGAAAAAAATACAAAAATTAAAACAAAACGAAAATCAGCTAAGCTCTGTGAAATGGAAAATGAGATTTCCATACAGGAGTGATGAGTTAAGCAGAAAGCATTCCTGAGAAAAAGCTTTCAGACCAGTTGTTTTCGTTTGGGATTTTAAGTGGGAAAATGGGTCATTGGTCCTAGAGAACATTTCTACAAAACTTGTCATTCTGGCACATGATACAGTTTAGGCAACAGGGAATGAGAAAAATCACATCTGAAATGACTCCTCTCATTGATGTTAACTGGGCTCTTTCAGCCTCCATTGATAAGAGAAAGAACGCTTGTCTGCAGAAAACACCTACCCCTCTGAGAACTTCCTTTTCTATTCTTATTCACTGAGAAAGCAGAAGGAAGTCAGCTTTTGTCTCAGTTGCCTTCGATGCAGAATCAAGCTTCCACTATTGTGATCACTTCAGAATGTAACACAATGCTCCTTTTGAGCCAGTTTTGTGTCTGGCAGTGATGTAGTTATCAAGTATCTAGAAACTACTATAAAGCTCCACCCCAAAATTGCAGGCCCTTCCCCCAGGAGCCAGAATCAGCTCACTAAGATAGCCATTGGCACCAAAAACCTTCAGAACTCCAGAAGTCAGGAGTTGTATCTCTTCTTACCTTTTCCACCATCCTTCTATTTCCATCCCTTTTCCTTCTCTCTCCCCTACTCCCTACTTCCTTCGTAGTCACTAAGTGCTCTCTGGGATGTTTGAAGGTGAGGATTTAGGTCTGGGCAACCTGTTAAAAATGTGAATTGTTACCATGAACTCCAAGTGGCCTTTCAGTTTGCTGACAGAAATTTACTCCATGTAGACCCCTCGCCCAAAAAATTAAGCAGGTAAGGTCATTTGGAGTTGAAACAAGCATGCAGTCGGTGTGTTTGAAAATGAAATTATAATTAACCTGCTGTTCACTGTGAGGTGTTACCTTGAACTCTGTGTGGCCTCTTGGCACAGCGGCTGAACTTGCTTTATTGAATACCCAGAGACCTGAACAGGTGAAATCAGGATATGTCCAGGGCCAATTGTACTTTTAGAAAGATTATATCTCTTTTAGTGCCAATTGTAAGAGAGTTGAGGATTAATTGAGCAGCACTAATCAGAAAATAAAAATGAGTTTTGACCATCCATGTCTTTGTGAAGCATAACATTTGTTAAAACTGCTGAGGAAAATATAATAACTTTCCTTGCTCACTTTGTGAATTGATTCCTGAAGTGATGAAAGATTACAAGTCCTGATAGAGGCTTAGGAAGATTATTGCAGTTTGGAAATCATATAACATCTACATGTTTAGGAAAACATTGTAATTACCAACTGAGAACTATGAGGTGCTGCTTGAACTACAAGTGGTCTGTTGACTTATGGGTTGGACAACTTTATGAAACTATTCAAAATAAGGTAGGTAAAACATACAGCAGTAACTTAGCATTGTTGACAAGTAGTGGTGCTGAGGTCATTTATGGTGTAGAATGAATGGATTTCAGATAAACTTTAACTCTGTCCATGGAATGTTATTTTAAAATAAGTATGCAGCTTACTGACTTACATAATCATCAAAATTGAATAATGGCACTACAGTTATCACGTGGGAAAAGGAATATCACAAACGATTTATTGACAGAGTCACTCATGACAGCTTGTTACTGCTTTAGATTTGGAAAAGAATCCATCTCATCCTTTGTGACACTAAATAAAAAAAGAATCCTGCATCATTCTATTGCCTCTATCTTCACATCTCTTCCCTTCAATTATGTAATATCATTTTGTAGTAAAGTAGCATTTTATAAAAGCAAAAATTTTGGGTCCCTCCTTGTTTGGTCTGAGAATATCTATCGTTAGACAAAACAAACTGTTTAGTTTCACTCTGTGCTTTTGACAGGCTGGCTGGAATGAATGCTCCTGTTGGTTTAATAAACAAAGGATAATAATCCAAAATGGGCTTTATTACTGGGTATAATTACTCTATTCGTAGCATTGGAATGATCTAATTGTTTGTATCTCTGTCTAGTTTAAGTATTATATGTATAAGTAACACTGAAGTTTTCCTTATTTCAAAAGAAGTTTCAGTTAGGATACACATACAAACACTATTTGCCCTTCCAACTCCTTCTTTAGTAGCATCTCGTGTTACATACTCTTTTATTTCTTGTGGAACACTCAATGAAGAGGAAACTTCACGAGGTACTAACTGGTAACTCAGACTTCTTATCTCAAATTAATGTCATTTCACTTGGTTAGTAATTAAGGTTCAACATGACAAAATGCTTTGTATTTCAATCTTAATCAAATATACAAGCTTAGAAATAGACTAAATCCTCTATAGCAGTTATAGGTATGATCATGTCAACTAAGGGGTCCCATTTAGATTTTGGTAGACTTCTGTGTTATATTTCTATGTATCCTGGAATTCCTGCTTAAATGTGTAGGGCCTAAGTAATTTTGTTTCACTTGCTGATTCCAATATCAGGTTGATATTCTCCAACTTACAGACACAACCATACAATTAGAAGCATCATACTTTATTAGTGCTATTTCTACACTCTGGGATGCTTCACTTGTTTCCCAATTCCTGCCTGCCTTCTCTAGAAAGCCTTCTGTCATTTCATTCCAAACTCTGAACCCTTATTATTTTGTTTATAGCACTCATAATGGTGGCAGATATATGACAAAACTTGTATAGATATCCACAGTAACATCAGCACTTATCATAAACTTTATTATAGTTATTTTGCATATATGTGTCAATGTTTCTGCTGCAAATACGTAGTAGAACCCTCCTCCCACTGCTACTAAAGCAACCTTTCTAAAATACAAATTTTATTGATCATTCTTCTGCTTAAAACTCTTCAGAGTCTGCCCATCACCTCCAAGAAAGGTTCTATTAATAAGTCTTTGCAAACAAGTAGCTTCACAGGACAGCCCCTGCCTGCCTTTCCAGCTAGCCTCATTTCCTACCATTCCCTTGATATGCTCACCAAATTTGTTGCTGTTCCCCAAGCATGACATAGCAAAGTTTCTTCCTTTTAGCTAGGCACTTATTCCCCTGGCAAACATTTACTCAACTTTGAAGACTCAGGTCAGATATTTCCCCCCTCCTGGGAAACTTTCCCTGACTCTCCCAGGCAGGGACTGCTCTGCCCTCTGCACCTCTTTAACACCTTACACAATGCTTTGTTGCAGCATATCATACTATACTATTTATTTTCCTGTGTGTCTCCTCAACTAGGCTGTGAACTATTTAAGATAGAGATTGTTGTCTCACTCATTTTTATATCCTTATCTCAGTTTCTGGCATACAGCAGCTGTTCAAAAAATATTTGTCAAATGAATGAATGAATGAACAAACAAATGAACAAAGATCTTTTTAAAAATGGAATTAAAAGGAAGTCAAATAATTTCCAATGAGAGAGATGCTTAGAAATTAAAGTATTTCATGTTGATATATGCCCTGCTTTTTGAGCTAATTGCTAAGGGGCCTGGGTGCACACACTGAGCATTTCAGTAGAGAATCTAGAATCTTGAAATGTGTCTTGACCATGGGTACCCTGATTTGAGAAAGTCTTCTAGTTTGAGTGCAAGTGATTACAGCCATTGTAGTTGATCAGACCTAGGTTCCAAAGTAGGTCAGACAAATGTGAAGGCAATTTGATTGTAACTAGGAGAGTAGAGTATTCAGTCTCATCTTTTACTTTCTCCTTAATGCAATCTGGGTCTCAGAAAATGAACACTTTTCCTTAGTGTCCTGCAATATTTTTGGCCACGACCTTAATAGGAGGGAATTATTGAGTACTCCCACCTACTTTGTACTTTTAATCACTCTCTAGTAGGACCCAAGCGATGGCCACTCCTATCAAATATTAGCATAAAAAAATGATGCCATTAACATTGTATGCAGGGCCAGCTATAGGGCTCCACCTGTCTGCCAGCCCTCAGCCCCAAAATCCAGAAGTACAACTCTTAAAATTTGATCTTGGGTTTCTTTTCCTGTCACTGAGATTTAGTTGTTCTACTCTCCAGGGCTCTCTAAGCAGATAACAGAAGCAACTTAGGAATAGTGATGAATTTCATTTTATAGAAGAGGAAAACAAGGCATGCCAGAGTTAAGTAGCTTGTGAGATGATTTTGGATAGGTTCAGGTACAGGTCAATGCAGTGGTGAGGAAAGCATCCAGGTATCCTTGACAGATAGTCCCTTTTGCTAAATACCCAACTCCTCCACCTTGTGCAATTTAACTTGTGCCAGTGATCACAAGGATTTTCTGAATGAATTAAGATAATTGGATTTAATTCAGGAAGGGGATGTTTTCTGTACACACCAAACAGGCTGCATACTGGATTCTTTTGCCCAGATGACAGGGATGAAGAAACTCAACAGGAAATACGTCTTTGCAAATTAGAAAAGTTGATGAGCTAAGTCCTGCAAACATTGGGCCCTTATCCAAGGTGAACTCCTAGTGACCCCCAGCACCTTGGCTCACCTTACTGCACTTCACAGCCAGAAGCATACCAGGTGGATTCACTTTCTTACCTCCCTGATAAGGCAACAGGACCTTGCCACACCCAGACTCACATCCAATCTCCTTTGCTGCTTCACCTGACCCGAGGTCTGATAAAATCCAGGGTGATAATGCTATTGAGGTACAGGCCATAAACCATATCAGTATGTATGTAAGTGGAGGGAGGGGAAAAAGGAGGAAAAAGAAAACGGCCAAATGGAGAGTTCAGCTTCACCTCCAGGTGACCTTGGCAGCATGTGGAGTAGAAGGGAAATTGCCAGGAACTTTCAGCTTTTTTTTTGAGCATTGTTTTGACTTGGCTTTGCTACAGAGCAACTTTTGGGGACTGGGGCAAAATATAGGTCATTGTGAATTGCAGGTGCAGCTTTGATTTTAAACTATAACATGTTGTGGTATATGTATAAACCCAGAAGTACTTATCAAGACGAAAACATAGCTTTTGTTTATAGGTACATGGGCTACTTTATATTAGCACCAAGGTTATATCATAGGTTTTTTTTTTCCTAAAAGCAGAAGGATACAATGGACTGTCTCTTCCTTTCTTTCTGTTTCTCCCTCTCCTCTCCCTCCCCTTCTTCTGCCTTCCTACCTCATTTCCTCCTTCAATCCCTCTCTCCTTCTCTCACTCCCTTCTTTCCCCACTCCCTCCTTGGATAGACCATCCTTCTCTGTTTGAAACATCTCACTTGACAAACCAATTTTGACTCTCAAGACATGCTCCTCAGAAGAATCTGCTTAATGTAGGCAGACTCACTAAGGATTCAGAATAGACAAGATATTCAAGAGGCTAGGACTTTAAATGTTACTCCCAAGTAGTCAGAACATTCACTGTGGTCTTCACTTTCTTAATTTAAACTCTTGAGAGAATGCAGACCAGCATACAAGAAGAACATATCCCAACAAATGAAAGGGGAAGAGTTTTAAAACCCCTTTTTCTTGGCCTCAGTTCTATCACTTAATCCCTTCCACCATCTGTTACCTCATTTTCTCAACATAATAGGAAACATGTCAAACCACCTGGCTGCTAAAATCATAGGCACTGTCTCTGGACTGAGAGAAAAATCTACAGGGAGCATTGCTCAAGCCATTTTGCATTTGGGAACTTCTAACAGACATAGCTTGAGGTGCTGATCTCTTCTAAACTATTCTGTACACACAAAGAAGATTAAGAGAACAGGTTTAAATTTCAGCAAGAAATATTTAGATTAGTTTAGAAGTGCTCCAACGCATATTTTTCTAGGGAAGGAACCATTTAGGCTTAATACAAAGGAAAGTCCATTTTATTCATTTCTTGACCATTGTGATTTTTGAAGATTAATAACTAGGAAAAATAGACATTGGTTACCAATACTTTTGGGATAAAGTTGGAGTAGTTGACAGAAAATGCTGATGAGAAATAAACATCTAAGTACAGCAGTTTTATTATGTCTTCAACAGAGACATATGATGTGCTCTGGGTAGTGTGGGTAGGAAGGTGGGCAAGGGTGTTGGGTGGGCAGATGGACTCCACTGGAAGTTTCTTCAAAGTTGCTGGTTAGTATGTCTGAAGAGTTGAAATTTTTCAGCCTTTTTTTATGAACCCTTATTGATATTTGGAGGAAAATGACATACAGCATTGTCTCTATTTAGGAGAGAGAAATGAGACTTGGAGTGAACACACGTTTTAGGACAACATGTTGGTCTTTGTTTGAGACACCCATTTTATGACACCTGCTCAGGATCCCCTGACACTACTCATACTGTTACCAGGCTGCTTAGAATGAGGACCAGCCACCATCACCTTCTAGTGTCTCAGAATTTTGGCCACCTGGCGATTTTAGCTGCTGCCAACAGGAAGTCTCACATTGCTCTGACCTCTGGAACCTAGGCTTCTGGAGAGAGCAGTGGTCCAGAGTTGCAACCGGCTACACCTCTGTAGTTCTGTGAGCCTAAAATACCCATGCTTTGGTTCTGCTAAGACTAGACCAGAGATGATGGGAAGGCATGGGGGGTTGATTCACATCTAGGAGGCTTCCTGTCCCTGTTCACCACCTCACAATCTGTACCTGTGTACCCGCTTCTCATTCCCTATATTATGATGGGAATATGCCACATTCTTCATTTATGTTGAATTAACAAAAAAATGGTTAACGTCAAAAAACTCTTGATCAATGCTTCCTCATTCCTTTCATTTTCCTCTACCATTCTTTGAAGATTTCCCTATGTTCTAGGCAAAAACTAAGTTGTGTATTAATACATTATCTCAGGTAATTCTCCAAAGATCATGGGAGACAAAAATTATCATTTTATTGATGAGGGAACTGAAGCTCAAAGAGGTTAAGCAGCTTAGCTAAAGTCACACTAAGTGGCTGAACCAGGAGATGAACCCAGACCTTCTAATGCCAAAGGTATTTAATTATTATGCTATTCCACCTCCTATCTCCAGTCACCTTGCCTAGAACCAGTTTAGTTGAATGGCTGGCTCGTGTCTGAAATAGCAAATGTTCATTCAGATAGCCACGAACTCTCTGCCTTTAAGTTTCAAAGGAAATGTTAAATGATGCTAAATCTTTACTTTATGTTTAGAATTCCTCACACCCAATAGATGCATTTTTTCCATACCTTAATGTAAATACAGTCAAGTAAGTAACTGGCCCCTTTGAAACCTATTTTTTTTGAAGAAATTTAAATAAAATAACAAATACTATATTCTCACCATCCAAACTTGAAAATTAACAGTTTTGTTTGTTTCATCTTTTTTTAAAAAAAAAAATCTATGCAATTAGTAAGAAAAATTATAAAAGGAAAGAACAATACTTAAAGGAAGAGAAATAAAAGAAGCAATGCATCATAGCATATATTATGCTATAATGCTATTTGATCTCCAGGCCTAGGCAAGCCCATTCCTGCTGTGAATTGGTATTTACCCTTTCAGTTTATTTTTTTATGCTTTTAAGCCATATGTATCTATGAACAATATATAATGTTGCTTTGTGTGTTTTCCAAATTTGCATGATGTATCATTCTGCAACATTGTTCATTCAATATTGTTTTCACTCTTTCTCTATACTAATAATGAGATCTCATTGCTCCTTTTATCTGTTGTATGGCCTTCCATTATATTAATATGTTACATTTTATTATCCTTTCTCCTACTGATGATCATTTAAGTTATTTTCTTTTTTTATTGTTGTTGTTACAACTAGCACTTAATGGAACATGCTTATTTTTATTTCCTTGTGCACACATAGGAGCATGTCTTAGGGGTTTTTACCCAGAAGTATATTTAGAAGTAGAATGACTGACTCATTAAATCATTTGCCTTGATCCACATGAGATTTTTATTTGGTGAGATGACCCAAAGTGAAACTGTAGACATATGTTTACAGTAAGAAAAGAAGAATGGGGATAGTGTCAATGTAGAGTATAGAAGAAATAAGAGACTATGACTGTCCATAACATTGTTCCCATTCCACAGACTGAATGGCAGTCTTTAACTATATAGGCAGGAAAGATCAATCGATGTGGTTAGTTTAATGTATAGTATATGGCATCTACTTTTTACTGGTATATCATCCTTTTTTTACACTCAGGGATAGGCCCATTCCTTAATTCAGAAAAAGGAAATAAATTGTATTATGCCCAGAATTTAAACATCATTCAATTCTGTGGTTTTCTAAGCACACTCCTTATGGATCTTCATAGCATTCTGTCTGTCTGTCTGTCTGTCTGTCTGGATGCTTTACTGTGATGCTTGTAGCAGAACCTGAAAGAGAATTTCCCTTTGCAGGAGTGACTGAGAACAGGGAGGCTGTGCATTGTCTGGGCTTTTTGCTGTATGTATAAAGTATTTATTTACTTTATTTAGTGGCTGTGGCTGTGATTTTATCTTCTTCTAGCTCATTTTCCAGCATAATGGGATAAGACTTCTTCTGCCATTATGATTTACCATGCAGTAAACAATGAGGGCTTTTGGACTGCATTTTATAGAACTGCTTTATTCAACTTCTCCTTCCAATCCCTTTGGGAAAGAATTGACAATTGATATTTCTCTTTTGGATTTCTCAGTGAACTCAGCATTCCTAGATTTGGTTTCTATTTGTTATTTGGCTTGTAAAATCCATTGCTTTGAGGATAAGACTGGCTTATGTCCAGCATAATAGTTTTCTGCTTACTAGTCTACCCAGTGGCAGGAGGGGAAGGACAACGTGGCTTCCCCTGACCCTATCTCAGTTGTTCTTTTCATAGTCTTCTCCAAACACAGCAGTGCCCCACTCCCAAACAAACAAGGATTGGGTATCACTTTTGGCCTTGGGGCATATTCTCTTCCCAGCAACCATCTTCAGTTATGGAAAGTTCAGGTACATCAGAGTGAAAGCACTGCACAGCTGACCTTATTGGGATGTGCCAGTCAGGTCTGGTACTGGCTGTTATCCTGTAGTTAACCAGACCTGTTCACTCTAGAAGCCAGTTCATTTCATAGGGCAAGTTTAGTTCATTGACAGAAGAGGAATTCCTGGATCTTTTGTGTTTTGGCTCTCATAGAATTTTCAATCCAATATCAAATGTAAATCTGTCTAATTATAAATTGTCCCCCAACTTTGGTTCTTGCTTTCACAGGAAAAGTCTCAGTCTAGGTATGTTTATATTCTATGCATCCATTTTTCTCTAATATCAGTGTGGCTTGTTTATTGTCTGCATATTTGTCTCATTAACATTAGTTGCTGAATTTCTTTAAGGTAGGCCTTTTTTTCTTTTTGTGAAGTTTAATCCTCAGTGCCTTTTATCTTGTTGATTTGCAGTAAGTTTACATTGAATTAATTCCATATGTATGGAAGGATGAATTCAGAACCTGTAGGAAGTGGGAAAGATATAAATGGAAACACCTAAGCCAAATAAATCTCAACCAATATGCAACCAGAATGCTATTTTGCCCAGTGCTCTCAAATTTAATTTTAACTACTACTCCAGAGGTAATATATGCCACTTCATTCTACACTTTTGCTATATACATTTTATATTCAAAATTCTGATTAAAGCGTATCACTTAGAATCCAGGGCTTCCTTCCCCCCCAAACCACCCAGACCAAAATTTAGTCATTTTGTATTTCTTTATTATTTGTAAGCTGTCTTTAACGTCATGGGATACTGTTGCCTGACTAAGTGTTGGAATTTCAGTTGAGAAGTGCAGGGAACCTGTCTGGATTGTACTGGACATCTTAAATAAAGACCAGAGGCTACTCATATGCTTTGATTCTCTGCTACTAGATCCTTTAAGACCTTAACCCAGAGATGTTACCTGAGAGTACATCTTGTTTTCCTTTGTGGGCAGGAGTGGAGACCCAAGTAAGGGAATTAAGCTGATGTAGGAAAAGGAAGTTCTTGATCCTAAGACTCATTATTTTCCATTCATTCATTTTGTCATCACAAAAACTCTGTTATCTCGTGGAAAAAACATATTCTGATTTTTTCTATCCAACAGGTTATTTTCAGTGTGATATAGGGAAAGAATACTAACCTGAAAGTCAGGAGATCTATGTTCGATTTCTATCTCTGCTACTACCTGCCTTTGTAAACGTGAGCAAGTAATATAACCTTTCTGGGCATCTCTTTCATCAGCTGTAATTGGAGGCAGTTAGCTATGATAATAAGCCCATACCTAAGGCATTGCATTTCATTTAGAGCACCACATTTTAAGGAGGACACTGATAAAATAAAATAGAAAAAAAAAGTTAACGAGTCTAGCAAGAGGTCTGAAAACCATGTTAAAAGAACTGGGGATATTTCAGCCTAGGAAAGAGGAGATTCAGGAGATTCATGTATCCAGCTTCAAATATATGAAGATCTAACTTGCAGAGAACTATGAATATACTTACTTTTGTGTTGCTAACTAGGACCTGTGATTGGAAGTTACAGGAAAGCAGACAGCCCCAATGTAAGAGAGCTCTCAAAAGCTGGAACAGACTACATTTTCTATAACTAGAGGCAGGCATGCAGAAAACGGATTCACATTTACAAAGGGTGTTTTATATCGGGCAACAAATTACAGTAAATGATTCCAAAGGTCTGTTCCGAAGCTTAAAGTCTATGATTTTGTGAATGGACAAACTCAAACTCCTTCCAGCCTTCAGTTCTATGACCATAAAAGATCTATAAGTTTTAACAAACTTTTCTTCAAAATCGTGAGTATGAGAAGAGTAGATAAGGCATGTTGTTTTACTACTTTCCAATCTGGCAGGACTTCTCAGTCTCTGATATGATCACAAGTTCCCTGGAGGGGGTGCTCCAAGCATGTTCTTCTTTTGCTTGTTCTCCCTCCCTCCAAGCACATCTGCCACTTTTTTTTTTTTTTTTTTTTCTTCTTCTTCTTCTTAGTGATTTTTGTATTTCTTTGAATCTTTACAGGTGGTAGCAATTTTGGTTCATCTGACTTGATGGTATGAAATTCTAAATAGTTGGGGGTCATTTGGAGTGATTACTTTTTTCTTTGTATTCTGGGAGCCTGGGGGAGTCTGTTTGGAGCTGCTTAGTTTATAGTCCTTGTCAACATAAACTCTTTATTCATCTTCCCATCTCTCTGAAGAACAGACAGAGGAGGTTCATGATATCACAGATGTCATGCAACAGACACACACGGAGTCATGCAGAATTATAGTAGTCTCTGGGTAAATTTAGTAACCTTTGTATTTCTAAGTCAAGGGTTTAGGGAAAAGAAATTCTATAGATTATCACCAGATAGAAAATAAAACTTTAGTTTTGGTGGATAGTTTCTCTAATAAGAAATCTATTGGAATATGCTCTTGCATGTGGGAATATCTTCCCCTCACCATCCCCCCAAGGATTAAGTTACCGAGAATTATAGCTATTACAAGGAAATTGCCAAGATCTTCTCTGTTCTCTTATCAAATGATCTGGATAGCTCTTTTTTACTCCCCCCACTCCCTTTGCTGAAATCTGCTGGAGCCTGTGTTTTATGTGAGATTCTTTTCCATTACACTTTCAGGGTGTTTGAAATTCTGTCTAGATTATTGGCCATGGGGTAGGGAAAGGGAATCTTTGAACTTGATCTGTGTGGTGACATATTTTAAAGCAATCTCTTACAACTTCACAGAGGTTGTGCTAGTAACTTCTGCTTGTAATTGTTGCAGCACACAATCAAAACTAGATATGACTTTTGTTATCCTACAGGTTAGCTCCAAAGCATGGATCTTTAAAAGTGGGCTGCTGTTTTTTTCTCGATGTCCTAATCAGCCTCACCCTACCTACCCAGTAATATTGATGAAAGTCCAACAGTCTCCATGGACCATAGTATTCCCCTTAGATATGGACACAGTTCATTTTCCTTTCATACAGCTGCATTTCTATAATGTATAATTAAAGTGACTGCTTTATTATTATATATAAATTTGAAGGAGAAGGAGCTCAATCACTGTCATACTTACAAAACAAAGAAATCCAGAATGGCATGCTAGGGTGACATTAACTGGAGCTAAATTGTTCAGTCAAAAAACGGCTGATCAGAGCAACCGGAGTTCTCATACATTGTTAACGGGAGCATAAAGTGGTACTACCACTATGGAAAATGGCTTGGCAGGTTTTTATAAAAGTAAACATATACCTTATAACCCAGCAATTTCAATCCTAGCTGTTTATCCAAGATGAAAACATGTGTCCACAAAAATACTTGTAAAAGAATGTTCATAGCAACTGTATTCATAATTTTAAAAAACGAAAGCATCCCAAGAGTCTACCAATTGGAGAATGTATAAACAAACTGTAGCATATTCATACAATGCAATACTATTCTTCAGTCAAAAAGAAATAACTGCTGATACACACAATAACACTGATACATCTCTAAAACATAATGAAAGAAAACTTATACAGAAGAGAACATATTGTTTGCTCTTATTTATATGAAATTTTAGAATAGATGACTACTTTACAATATTCATGGATAAAGCAAAACCAATCTAGATGGAAAAAAATCAAAACAATGGTTGCCTCAGAGGAGTGGAGACTAAATGATGGAAATATTATATTTTAATAGAGGTTTGTGTTATACCAGTACATGCATTCATCAGAACTCAACTAAATTGTACACTTAAAATTTGTGCATTTTTATTGTATGTAAATTTTACCTCAAAATAAAAAGTAGAACTGTAAACAAGTGCATGTAAACAAGTGCATGATGACATTGTCCACAACTTACTTTGAAATACATCAAAAAAGAACTGATGAATATATGTATGATAAAACAAATATAATAAAACGTAAATTGTAGAAATTAGGTGTTAAGTGTATGGGTGTTCACAGTTAAATAGTTTCAATTTTCTGTATGCTTAAAAATTTTCATAATAAATCTTAGTGGGGAAAATAGTAACAGCCATGATGACAAGAAAAGCCAAGCTTAAAATTCTCAGTAGAATAATAATTGTCTCAGTCTGTTTGTATTAGAGCTTTCTAATACCTTTTATTATTATTATTATTATTCACTCATTCATTTGTTCTAAAAGCATTCTTAGAGCACCTAGTCTGTGTGAAGCCCTGGTCTAAGTGTTGGGAGCATGAGGATAAAAGAAACATAAACCCTGTCCTTAAGGAGCTCACAGTCTAATGGGGAAGATAAGAAATGCTCTCATGCTGTTCCTACTTGATTTTAAATAAAGAAAGACAGCACTGTTTCCTTGCTGTCTGTCTTAGTAGTCTGAGAGTTTAAAAAGAAATAATTGGGAACATGGTGGGCCATTTAAGTTTAAAGAATGCATAAGAATCTAATCACATGTAGGCTTTTAGCTTTAAATTATTTAAAGGCTGTGAAATATAGCACGAGTAAGCCAACCTCCTCCTAAAAATCTTAGGATGGAAGTTCCCAGAGAGTGGCCTTTTTGCAGGACTTAGATTCGTGGGAAGAGTCCCAGCTGCCTGATTGAGATATTTCTATGCCCATTTACCTCCAACTCTTCAAAGAGACTGGAGTTATAGGAACCAGAAAACTAGCTGGGATCATGTGACCCCTCCCCATCAGTCTCATACTATCCTGTGGCTGTGTAGGTTGTGGTGACTAGCCCAGTCCTGGGAGATTGGGTGGTTTGGAGTGAACAGAAGAAATAACTCCTGCTTTGATCTTCCTCAAAATAGGAAGGCATCAGTGTTTCATTGATCTTTCCAAGTCATACTAATTTTGCAGAATTCACAAATCCTGTCTCCATAAGGATCTTCTGGTAGCTGACAGACATGTAATTCAAGCGTTATGTGTTAACAGGCCTTGTTAACACGCTGCATTCAGCTAATGGTAAACATTAGAATAATACGTTGCCTTCTGTATTGATTCAATGACCAGAGATTGATAGTGGTTTTTCATTCTGCTAAGATTGGGTTCACTCGGACTCAACTAATAGGTTCTAAAACAAATGTAATTTATCCAGTCCTAATATTGTCAGTTTGAGATTAAATTCAAGGAGGAAAAAGGTTAGTCTGAGAGCCAAGAAGATAACCCAAGCCTAGGTTTAAAAAAAAAAAAAAACTGATTTAGTCAAACTGGCCTTTTTTAAGAAAGAAGATGTGTTTTATTTATTTTTTTTAAAGCTACGTAACCTCTCCTGAAAGATGGAAAAGATTTTGTGAATATTATTATCAGATGTGGCAAATCCATGCTGGCAGGACTAGCTTACATGCAGACACTTTAAACAATACCTGTTTCACCTGGCCTGTGTTGTGTCACATATGTGCTTTCCCTTTGTGGAGAGAAAACACTTTGCACAGTCATTTTGTTCCCAGAACATGATGAGATGGGGCAGGAGGGAGTCAGCCTAGGGACAGTGACTGCTTATGCAGAACAAAGTAAGGGTTATGTTAGGCCCAAATTCCATGCCCCTGGAACCTGGAATAAATGGGTTCCAGATATTTGCTTTTACATTCAGCCTCTTCATGTTTATACATATATGCAGTTCAGGCCATGCAAATACTTAAGTGCAGAAAACTATAACAATAGGTCTCTAATCCCAAATATAAAATTTAACACTAGACGGGATGTGATAATCATCTAGCCCTGTGATTTCCAAACTTAACTTATCTTGAATTACCGTGGAGCTTTTAAAAAATAGATTTCAGGACCACAGATATTCTAATTTAGCAGGTTGGGCTGGAGGCAGTGTGGTGGGGCCGGGAATCTATAGTTTTATGTAAGCCTCTCACATGATTCAGATGATCAGCCAGTTTTAAACTAATTCACCTGTATTCACCACCCTTACTGTCAGTTTTACAGATGTGGCAACTAATGCCCAGAGAACTTGTGATCTGCCCAGTCACATAACTAAAGCTAGAGCTAGAACTCCAATCTCCTAATTTGCATTCCAGTGCCTTTTAATTCTACCCCAAAGGAATAGTTGCAATGACCAACCAGTTCATGCTTTTTCTTTCAACTGAAATCACCTAAGTTCTCTAAACTTTAGTTACCTTATCAGCAGAGTGGTTTGATAATATCTTAGTTACTGTATTTGTTTCCTGTGGTTGCCATATCAAATTACCACAAACTCAGTGACTTAAAACAACAGAAATTTATTTTCTAACAGTTCTGGCAGCCAGAATTCTAAAATCAAGAGGTCAGAAAGGCTTTGTTCTCTCCAAAGCCTATAGGGGAGAATCCTTCGTTGCTTCTTTCAGCTGCTAGTGGCTCCAGAGGTTCCTTGGCTTGTTGGCTTGCATAACTCCAATGTCTGCCCCTGTCTTTGCATGACCTTCTCCTTTCCCCATGTCTTCTCTTCTCTTCTGTCACTTGTCATTGGATTTAGGGCTCACCTGGTTGATCCAGAATGATCTCACCTTGAGATCCTTAACTAAATTACATCTACAAAGATCATTTTTTCAAATAAGGTAACATTCACAAGTACCAGAAGTTAGGACTTGGACATACTTTTTTTGGGATCACCATCCAACCACTGTGGTTCACCCTCTGGCCCTCAAAAATTTATGTTCATCATCCTACATGCAAAACACATTCACCCAACATCCCCAGAAGTCTCTATCCAATATGGCATTAACTCTAAGTCTAAAGTCTCATCTAAATATCATCAGCTCAGAAGTCCCACATCACCATCTAAATCATCTACATCAGATATAGACTACATCAGATGGATGAGACTCTAGATATGTTCCATCCGGGGACAAAATTCTTCTCTACCTATGGAACTATGAACCTAGAAAACAAATTATCTGCTTCCAAAATAGAATGGTGGGATGGGAGTGTGATAGACATTAACATTCCAAAAGGGAGAAAGTGATAAAATAAAGGGGTCACCAGTTCTAAACAAGTTTGAATTCAGCAAGGCAAATTCCATTGTGTTTAAAGATAGGGGAATAATCCTCTGTGGCTTTTGGCTGTTCCCTCTGGGCTCACAGCTCTGCCCTCCAGGCCTGTGATGGCTTCAACAGCCTCTGCTTCTGTACCCATGACTCTGCTCTAGAAGTCATTCTTTACTTTTCTTAAGACAATGCATATTTGCAGCTAAATAGCTCTATCAGTCTACTTCCTACTTATACAGAATTTTGAAAGTCCAACAGTAAGCACTCCTTCCTTTGTCCTTTCTCTGTCCCCTTCAGTTCAAGCTGGCAGTATTTCTGCTGATACAACATCCTTTAAAACCTTATAGATATCCTATATATGTCACAGGGATCCATACCTTTAGACAAAAGGATACTCCATAAATCTTTCCTGGATAACCCCATCTCTGTTCCTGGCTTCTGCTGAGATGGTTAAGTGAATCAGTGAGTCACATACTGAATCTCTTCAGCAAAAGGTTGTCCAGCCACACCCTTGGCTTTGTATCTGGAGCATACTTTCCTAAGAGTAAATTTCCTAATTTTAACATATTTGCAATCTGGATAGGCCAGGAACCTTCCAACTCATCAAGTGCTGGTTCCTTTATGCCTAAGAGTTCCTTCCTCAATTTATCTCTTTTCTCTCACATTTTACCATAGATGGTGAAGAGAAATCGGGCTGTATCATCAACATTTTGCATGGAAATCTCCTCAGCTAAATATAGAAATTTATTGCTTACATATTCTATTTTCCATCCAACTGTAGAACACAATTCAGCCAAGTTTCTTGCCACTATATAACAAGGATCACCTGTCCTCTAGTTTGTAATAACATGGCTCATTTCCTTCCAAGACCTCACCAGAAGCACCTTCATGTTTATATTTCTACCAGCTATTCTGTTCATGATGAAATATGCATTTCTAATCATAGAGGCTTCCTCTAGCATACTCCTCTCTTAGTTCTGAGACTTCACAGAATCGCCTTTAACATTCATATTTCTACCAACAGTCTCTTCAAGGCAATCTAGGCTTCTTCTATCATTCACCTCAAATGTTTTTGAGCCTCTGCTTATTACTGAATTCTACAGCCACTTTTACATTTTTAGATTACAACAGCACTCATCTTCTAGTTACCAAAATCTGTATTTGTTTCCTAGGACTATTATAACAAAATTACTATAAACTTGGTGACTTAAAACAACAGAAATGCATTCTGTCACAGCTCTGGAGGCCAGAAATTTGAAATCTCTGCCTGAAAGTTGGCAGAGCCATACTTCCTTTGAAAGTTCTAAGGGAGAGTCCTTCCTTGCCTCTTCCAGCTTCTAATGGCTCTAGGAATTCCTTGGCTTGTGGCTTGGAAAACTCCCGTCTCTGCCCCCATTTTCTCCCCATTTCTTCTATTCTTCTGGCTCTTATAAAGATACTTGTCATTGGATTTAGGGTCTACCCAGTTAATCTAGGATGATCTCAAAAACCCTTATTCCAAGTAAAGTCACATTTATAAGTGCAGGGAATTAAGACCTGAACATATCTTTTTGAGGGTCACCATTCAACCCACTGCAGTTCTCAAATGTAAGGAAAACACATTATTATTAAAGCTCTTTTCCAGCACTGTGATCTGTGATTTTTATGTTTTTTCATTAATAAAATTATTAGTAGTAATATTAATTCTAACCATCAATGTGCTTAATGTATATTATTTGTTCCTCACAACTTATTAATTAGGTATTATTATTGCCATTGTACAGTTGAGAAACCAAGGCTCAGAACTGTGAAGTCATTTGTTCAGTATCTCAAAGTATATGGCAGAACCTAGATTTGAGCCCAAACCTACCAGATGACAAAACTGTAATTTTTTTCCTTTACATTATATTTTTATGTCCCAAAGTTTTTTTTTTTTCAGAATACAGAAAAATATGTGGAACAGTATATTACTCCTGTGATAATAGCAAACAGTAGGGATGTATATTCCATCAGCCCCCTAACACACATGCACACAAATACACAATCAAGCGAGAAGAAAGAACGTCTACATAGGCAATAGTAGCAGACATGTCACCCCTGTTTACATAAATACAATTAAGTCAAATTGTATCATTTCTAAAAATAGCTGTAACCACATCTGTTGTTCCAGTGCTCATCTTCTCTTTCCTATGCCCTAATGTTACTCAGTAGTTATCAAATTGAGAGAGCACACAATGTTTATGTGTTGATGGAATGATCTAGTAAGGAGAGGGAAAAGTTGATGATTCTAGTGAGAAAGAGGGGATAATTCCTGGAATAAAGCCCTTGAGTAGATAAAAAGCAGTGTGAAGGGAGAAGGATAGTTCATCCATTATAAGAGAAGAAGAGGGAGAAAATGTGGGTACAGATGCATATCTTTGATGGTGATAAATTGATGTAAACAAAATAGTTTTCTAATATCAATGTTGATCAGGCATGACTTTATTTAAGCTTTATGCTTGCTAAAGGTTAAATTAAAAGTCTCTTAAATTTTATTTCAGTTATAGTTATGCTATTCATATTTATGCATAATGCATAAAGCTACAAAAGGCTACAACCAAGGAAATGCTAAATCAAGTATCATTATACCCAATAATAAATACATTTATGCATTTCTCTGTAGGAAGATTGACAATATAGGCAAATGCATATTTGCCTGAGACCCAGTTATCTCAAGTGCTATTGAAGTTATGGTCTCAAACTTCATCCGTGTCATTTGTTCTACTTAGAAAAATTAAAATTAAAATACTGCCCTCAAACTCATACTTGTGTCCCACTAACTAAGTTCTTAGTACTTCTAACCATTTGCAAGTGAATGCCTTTAATATCAAATGAATAGCAGTAGGAATGGATTTGGTTCATATCTATTCTTACCACTAGAGAATTAACCCAAGATGCATATGACAGCAGGTATGTCATTGTCATACCCATTCCTTCCAGATAAGGTATTTCAATTAAATTCTCCTTTAGATTATTGAAATTCAATGGAAAAAAATTGTGTTACCTAAATATAAATTCCTGTGTACACTTTGAACACACGGCACCTAAAAAACTTATTCTAAGAGACTAGTTTATGATGAAAGCTTGGAAACCAAGTAGGAAAAGTTTATCAAAAAACAAGATCAGGAACAACCTTGCCAAGGAATAAAGTAGATAGGGAAAAAAAGGCAACTATGGAGACATTGTCAATATCAAATACGAAGTAAGCAAGTGAAATAATAAAGACCTATGCTTCCTTCATCTTCAGGAAACAAACTGAAATTGAGTTTTCAATGAGTGATGAGAAGAAAAGGAAGTGTAAATTTTCAAAAAATCATAGTAGATTTCAAGCCAAATAAATTTATTAGCTTGCAGAAATCTGACTTTTGCCAGATATGCTCATGTCTAGACAGTGTTGTCAAGATCAGAAAGGTACTGATCAGTTTGGTCCAATATAATAGAGGCTTTTACTGGGCAATACATTATGAATTTGGCACCATGCTTATACAAGAACTTGGAGACTATTTTCATCTCCCAAATTATAAAAATGATTGAAACTCGATCATGGATTCCTCTACTATGTCATTCAAGCTTTGTGTTACCTTCTGCATGAAAGATTTCCTTGAAATAACTCAAGGAGTAAAACATTCATTTATTCAACAAATCACTATTAAACATATTACTATGTGCCAGATACTAAGGATTCATTAATAAACAAGATAAGCCAACTTACTACTTTCAGGAAGCTTACATTCTAATGGATGGTTCTAAATAACATAAATCAAGATTGAGCTTACCCACCATTTGTGTTTATCCTAAATAACTTGATAAAGCTCTTATATTAGTTTGGACTGTATGAAACCACCAATATTCAACAAAAACAGCAATTTCATGCAATTTGACCAGCTATTAGGTAAATGCCTACCTACCATTCCAAAGAAGAATATTTTTTTCCTGTACTATTGACATAGTTTTATTGTCATAAACCAAGAATGATCATAAGAAACAAGTAAAGTCATTGGCTGATGGCTTTTCTTCAACACTTCACCTACTTAAAATGTTTATTCAGCAAGCATTTATTGAGCACCTTCTCTGTGTCAGTCATTCTTTTGTAGGTTGGGGATACAGTGGTGAACGAGACAGACAAGATCTCCAATCTGTTTACAAGATAATGGAGTCAGACAAATACCCATACAAATTAATTATCGGGCAGTGATAACTTTTATGGTAAAAATAAAAATATATTTGACTTTTGTAGGTGCCACTATAAGAAATATCCATTTGGAGGAAATTTTACAAATCATTTACAAAGTTAAAGATCAAAACCTTACATCCTTTTTTTGTCTACCAATTCATGTATAAGAATCTGTGAAAAAAAATTTCTCACCTAGAATGTAATGCCAGGAAAATGTTTGCATTTTTAGATGAACTCTATTGAAACTAGAAATTTGATGTATTTTCTCTTTTTGTTTGGCTGTCAGGAAGCCAGTAAACCTACGTTTAGTGATCTATTATAGTGATAAATTTACCGAGATTTATCTGATTCATCTTTTTTTTTCTTTTTCTTTTTTCTTTTTTTTTTGACAAAGCCTCGCTTTGTTACCAGGTCTAGAGTGCAGTGATGCAGTGGCATCATCATACCTCACTGCAACCTCAAACTCCTGGGCTCAAGCAATCCTCCTGCTTCAGCCTCCTGAATAGCTAGGACTATACAGGTGCACACCACCATGCCTGGCTTAACTTTTGTATTTCTTGTAGAGACAGGGTCTCTCTATGTTGCTCAGGCTGATTTCATACTCCTGGCCTCAAGTGATCCTCCCAAAGTGCTAGGATTA